>WNNJ02000847.1:0-24118 GCA_012934845.2 Pomphorhynchus laevis | reverse complement strand
TTTATCTTAGATATATTCGAGCTTTCACTATTAATCAGCTTACTAAAGTAATCATTTAAGTTATTATATAACGAATTGTAAATTTTATTTTTGTCGTTGCTATTATTTAATCTATATTTATACCCTTTTGATAGCAGCTTTCTTAATTCACAATTTTCAATTAATTCTAGATTATGGGTACATATATGTTATTTATTTTATCAAAACTAAGACTTTTACAATTGCATTCTGTTTCCATTATGTTTCTAATATTATCGTTACATATTGATTTAATTCTTTATTATATTTACAAATTTTTCGTCCTAATGGTGGTAGGAGTTTATACCTTATTTTAGGAATATATTTACTTAAATCTGACCCTATTATTTCTTTACTTTTAGAATTATTTAAAAGTCCGGCTATATTTATGTTATCTATACATTTATTAATGAAGTTTATGGTTAATGTATATTTTCTATTGTTATTATTAACATTTATTGTACGATTATAGTATTTTGTATTACAATAACTGTCTATTATACAACTTAGCCTATCATAGTAGTTAATTAATTTTTGATTTATTGAACATATGATATCTTTAGAAAAACTTCTTATATTTACATAAAGATCTTTTAGCTTATTATCACTAAAAGTTGTTTTAATATTTCTAATTGTTCATTTATATACATATCTTTTTTAATATTTTTAACTCTATTTTTCCTATTCCTTTTATCACCATGACTTCTTGGTTTGCGTTTAACCGGATTATTATAATAGAGTTGTTTATTATGTATTATACTACTTCTGCCAATTCCTTGTACCACGTCATTCAATCCTAATGGGTACATGGAATTAAGCGTTTTAATCCAAAAATCTTCTTTTTCTAATAGTTTTGATTTAATATTGAAATGTTTTCTTCGATAATATGTTCTAAAATAAATAATTTACAGTTTTTAATATCATGTCCTATTAATCTCATATGTTTATGAAATATAGTTTGACTATTATGCTGTATATTATATATGTGTTGCCTAAACCTAGTTTTTAACATTTGATGTTTTTCCTATATATTGCAATCCACATGTACATTGTTTAAGATACACTACACCTGCGGTATTGCAGTTACAATTATTATTAATATTTAATGAAAAACATTTGTTTGTCGTATTACTTACGATGCAATTATTATTTATAGCATCACAAACTATACAATTTTTTCTGTTACATTTAAAAGATCTAAAATTGAAATCATTAGTACTTACGTATTTTTCCAATATGGTTGATTAAATGTAATCTTTAAGTCATAATTTTTAACGTTGCTTTTTCGGTGTCGCCACCTAGTTTAGATGACTCAGACTAAACTTACAATGGGCCATCCAGCAGCATCTGACAGGCGGCTGCCCTGCTTAAGGCGGTTGCAGGCTGGAACAAGATCTATAAAGATCTACCACCTTCACTCCACGCGCTACGCGACCTAGCTATTGGCCATTACCTGGTCTCTTAAACGTGATCACGTGAAACAGTTTACATTTTAAAGTGTAAACACCTTGGGATGCAAACTTCTCCCTTTTTAAGAATTAATAATTCATCAAACTTGTTTGAAAATAAGAAAAAATAATAGTAAAGTCGTAACCAATAATACATAGTTTCAGTATTTCTGACAGAGGTCATATTACCGGGAAAACAAAGTCCACAGGTCAATAAAAACATGCAAGTAGAACAAATTAAATCAGCTAACTGAGTCTACGTATTTAATATAATTATAAAATAAACAAAACATATTAATGCTAAATCAAAATTTAATAATTAAATAATAAAATTAATAATTGCTTTTAGATTTTCTATAATTTAAATTTTCTATAATTTAAATCAAGTTAAAAAAATGAAATTTAAAATAAACGTCATTTTTATGAATTGAGTAATAAATAACAGACGTTGTATCAGAATAATAATTAGAGGTCATCAGGAGAAACTGCTATGCTATCAGGTTTCGGCCCCTAACTTATCTACCCAACATAGCAGCGGGGCCAAATACATGCTAATGATGTATTTCCTCTGAAATAACTATATAGTATCTTATTCTAATACAAAGTATATTATTTATTATCCATCCATAAAAATTTGCCACTTAAGAGTTTAAATTTATTCTTTATATTATTGTGTTGATTTATATATTTTACTATTTTCCGCTTGATGTTATTTTTATAGTAACCTAGTTTAAAATATGTATCTATTAAATTATTTAAATGATTTTGAAGAAAGCCAATATCATTACATATTGTTGCAATTCTTAAAATTTCATTATTTAATGTATTATATTTTATATTATATGGTATGCATGAATGCTCATGCAAAAATATGTTTCTTGTAAATTTAAATATGTCATCTTTACGATATAAATTAATAGTAGTTTTAGTTAATGTTAATTTAATGTTCATATCTAGATATACACCTTTCTTTATCATTAATATTGGTTTTGTTAAGAATAAGGCTTTCTGGATAAATGTGCTCACTAATTGAATAAAAATCATTAGAATTAAATACACATATATCATCAATGTATCGAAACATATATTTCATATATTTATATTGTTTAGATTTAGTTTTTACACAGTTATGAACAAATTCATATTCTATAAAGCTTAAAAACAAGTCAGCTATAATTGGGCTACTATTACCACCCATTGGAACACCTTTTACTTGTCTAAATATAGATGTCCCTACTTTTAAATAATTTTGATTTATCAAAATATTTAAGGATTCTATTAATTCAATTTTATCCATATATTTATATTTATTTGATGGTTTAATTTTTGTTAGATAGGCGTTATAATTATTATAACATATATATGTATATAAATGATATACATGATACCCTAAGTGATCTAGGGGACCTGTATTTAACCAACTAGAAGTTGGTTTGAAAGGGGCGTGATTCATACACTAAAAAAACCTTCTGAGCAAAGATGATATTCGTAATTGAATAGATCATTCCTTCTTCAGCACTCAAATGTTAATGATTATTGTTGCTTAAGCTGATTTTATAGCTAGTATATCACTGATATATATATTTGAAAATTGTGCAGAGCATAAAAACGTTCATGCTCTTGTTGAACCAAGGATTTACAATTCTTATAAAAATAGTGTTAATATAAGTATAAATAAAAGTGTGAAAAAAGTGTAAGTTAAAGAGTAAATGAAAGTGTAAATAAGGTTGTAAATTATGGTGTAAATAATAGTTCAAACAAAAGAGTATAAATGCGTAAAAAAGTGTAATTAAGAGTGTAAAAAATAGTGTAAATAAATGCGCGAAAAAGTGCAATTATAAGTCTTAAAAAAGTGCAAAGAAAAGTGTGAAAATCTACAAGGATTTACAATTGCAATCCCGCCATTTATGTTGGAATTTCGAGTACTTAACGCAATTGTTCATCGATATAGTCAAGTCTAATCTGATTTGGAATTAGCAGTTTTCGAACCTGTAATTCTAAAGTACTGAACTAATCAGAGCGGCATGGAGTAATTCTTTGAAAATAATGACAATTTAGACTGTAGCGCAATAGTTTGAGCAACGTACACAGATCTTTCGGGCTACCTACAAAGTAAGCATGGTCAGCAAACCATATAGATTCGATATGAGAAAGCTCCTGTTTCAATATGTTAATCATTGGTATTGCTGTCAAGGCGTTAATGGGCATCGCTGGAAAATATTTTGGGTGATACACTCTTCTGTGCCTAAGGTGTCGGTTGAAGCAATTGCAGACATTACTAGTGTCAATAGTAAGAATACAACTGACATTAGATTCTCCGAGCGACACGTCATAATCGACACCTGATTTTAGACCCGTAGATAATTGCTCGAGCACACACACTGACTGAATATCATTGGTAAGCAATTTAAAATTGCTTTGCAAATAATTCTTATATTCACATCGCTTATTACAATCTGGCTAATTCCGAGTTATTTTTCAAAGGATTAGCTTGCTAGTAGTCAAAAATTGCTTTGCAAATAATTCTTCTAGGAGGTTATTCTTCAAGGAGGTTATGCCAATGTGATTCTAGCGAATCGGCAAGGTTAGTAAACCTGCTTCCACAGTTGGGAACAATACATGCATGATTTATTAGCCTTGCGCACTTGCATCCGCGATACGTGGCAGTCTGTTAGTTACATTCACCTCACCACAAGGAATTTAAAAGTTTACAACGAGTCATTTAGTTGTAATTTATATTTTTATGGTAAAAATATTTCCCTGGCTTTGTTGTTAGTTAATAAACCAGAATAAGACTTCCCTTGGCCATGCGAGGCCACGCAGACAAATATTGAAAGCAGGCAAATTATATAAATATAATTTATCTTATATTTTTCAAGTAATAATATAGTAATATAATAATATCCAATATACTTATTGCAATAGGGTAATAATATTTTAATTTATATTTTGTATTTTGCTAATAACTATAAATAAATAATTTATTTATTAAATTTATTTATTAATAATATTTATAAAAATGACTCATTCTATAAGTTAATAATGTCGTAAGTTATTTTGATTGGGTACAAATAAAAATAATTTAAAATATTAAATTATTTAATATAATTTACATATACTTTTAAATACAATATATTTATTATAAGTAAGTGTTAACAAATATTAAATAATTTACATTTAATATACATTAAATAAATGTAAATCGTTAAATTATCTATCAATACATCTCTAGAGAAATGAATACATCTCTTCAGAAATATATGGAACACATGCATCAATTTTAACAAACTGCATTCACTTATCATATTTAAAAGATTATATGGACATTTATTTATACACGTTTACATAAAATAAAGTATGGATTTTATCAATTATAATTCATCTGTGAGCTAAAATTCTCTGGTTATGGCATGATATTATCTTCACATGTATTGTTCTTATTCTTGATACATCAGGACGCTACTAATCAGCCTGGGTGGGTCTCATCAGCTGCTAACCTCAACATACATTTCACGTTTCGATTCTTATTATCTGCTTACTCCGTGCACTGACTAGTGCTAATCGGATTCGAACTCAGGACGTCTGTATCGCGATTCAATGCAATATACACTAGGCTGATTGCTGCAGTTTTGTAGATATACATTTCACATATAAGGATATTTCTTATACATTTCTTATTCCCGAATGTAATACTTAAATTTACAAAACTGTTTTTCATGCTGTTATTTGCAATTAACAATATCTGAGCTGAAATTCTTTTGATTGTGGCACGACATTATCTTCAATAGTCTCAGCAGCTGATGAGCCATTTGATTTAAACAATCAAATCACTAAATGCATTTTAACTCTTTTAATTAAAACGTAAACCACCATAATCTGTTCTATAAACAGATAAATACAAATATGCATCCCTTATATCATACATTATAATAAAAAGTATTTCCATATTAGTTTTATAAATAATAGGTTGATCTGCAGCTAGAGAAAATTACTGATCCATCAATGTATACTGATGTTGTTCACGGAACATACAAGAAACATTTAAAATCCATAATGAACTCGGTTAGAACTATAAGTATATAATTTAAATTTTATTTCTGTGTTTATATATCTAGGGGCTTCACAAAATGAAGAGATGCCATATACATTTCGCTAATGGTATAGTAAGAAAAGCTGATCATAAGATGATATCAGGTTTGTTTCAAAATTGGATATAAAATATTTGAATCAACGTTATAAAAGGAATTCGATCAGACTGCGATATTCATATATACATAAATCTTGCAGCATGTATAACAGGTAAACCTTTCGAATGATATTTTCTATTAAATACAAAATCATATTTTCTATCTTTGGATTTTTAAGACTAATTTAAATATTTTAAGTCGTTAGAGAGCCTAAGTGTCTTATCATAATTTTCGTAATTCGAATCCAACTATAAGATTTCTCGTAAAATAAGAAAGTGAATAACTAATCAATTATCTGTGAATAAATAAAAAAGAAAGTAATAGTAATTCTATTTGTAAGAGTTAATATAAATAGAATGAGAACTATTTCGATTAATAAATAATCGACAAAGTGTATATTTTAGATTTAGTTTGGTAAAAACTACCGTTGTCCTATAAAATTAATACTACAGTATCTATTTAATATATATACCACATATCTGTGGTATCTATTTTAAGTAAGAAGTAAATCAAATAGCCAACATATAAATTTCCAGTAATTGATAGTTAATTGGTATTTAATGATCAGTTACAAGTTTATTCTAACTTTTATAATGTTCTTGATGACAGACCATCATTACAGGCTTTGAAAATATTTAAGGTGGTGTTTTTGTACCCATTACAACATTGCTAATTAAATTGTTTGATTAATTATTATTGTTTAAGAATAATTTTGATATGCTAGATTTTTGATATACACGTGTGCTTTAAAATTAATTATAATAATAATTAATTATAATGAATTAAAATTAATTATAATTAATTATAATTAATTATTGATTAATTATAATTAATTATAATTATTTAATTATAATTAATTAATTATTTGCATTTAATTATTTTTAATTTATTTTTATATTAAATTTATATTTAAATTATTGCACGTGCACTATTGATATTTATAATAAATTATTTGACTCTATTATAAAATAAGAATAAAATGAAATTGTAATAATAAAGTAGTAAAGCAACATTTAATAAATTAATTAAAATAAATTAATTAATTAATTAAATTAATTAGAATAAATTAAAATAAAAGGAACTGAAGTAAATAAGGAACGACATTGAGAATATAGGATACAGAATTAGGTAAAATCAATAGCAAATCAAGAAATAGAAAATATAATAAGTTATATTAATAAAATTAACTAATAATTAATTAATTTTTAAAATTAAAAATTAATCGATAATTAATTAATTAAATTAATTTTTAGATAATTTTAAGAATACAATTAATTCATAAATAATGATACGTGAAGAAAATAAATTAACGCATTAGTTCATAACCATTAGTTTATACTAGATAAATTAATTTATTCGCATAACCATTTGTTTATTATATATTATTTTATTAAAATTATATATTATTTTATATTTTTTTATACAATTTGATTTTTGCTCACAAAATTAAATCAGTTATAGAATAAATCCTTTTATGAATAGGAAAATCAATAATAATAATTGAAATTTATCTTTAAACTTCACTGTCTAACGTATTAGTTCATAATCTCTTATTGTAGTTATCTATAATAATGTAGATAAATTTATTTATTCGCATAACTTTAATAAAATAATATTTAATTTATTATTTATATGTAGAAGAATTCCCATTCATTAATCAAACATTTAAATGAGTGGAATTCGCTTTTTATTTTAAGACTTTTTACAAAGTTTCGACGGATATTTTATTCATAATATAATTATAATTATATTATATAATGATACTAATATTAAAAGTATATTAATACTTTTAATATTAAAATCGTATTATATAATGATATAATTTATTAAATTAAGCCTTTGCTTAATTTAGATGGCATTGATTTCTACTTATCTAAGAATGGAGTTATATTGACAGAAGGAAATGAACATGGATATATAGAAACAAAATATTTTTCAAAAATAATCGATTGCACAACTGGTAAATTTTAATTGCTTCAAAATTGCCATTTTCAAAAGCTATTTCAATTGCTATTCTTTTTAGCAATTTTGATCATCGATGCATGATATTTTAAATGTACTTTAATTGTTGAAACATTTTTAAGGCATTTCGTAGAGTAACTAATTCATTGAAGTCTTTATATTGAAAATGCTTCATAATATCTTTTCCAATTATTATTTTCTATACTATGAAATACATATTGAAGCCGAAAATACATTCCTCTATCAGATATTTATTATTTACATAATAAATATGCTGAATAGAAATATTATAATATAATATTATAATATTATAATATTATAATATTATATAATATTATAATATGATAATATTATATTATATGATTATTAAATATATAGTCTATAATATTGTATTATTCTTAGATAAAATACAAAATAAAAAATGTGATTTACATGATTTATATATTTTAAGGCAAATTACCAAAAATTACCTAAAATTGTTAATTAGTCAATAAATTAGTTTGTTGGGAATGTTAGCATTTAACTACATTGATTTTATTTTTTATTAATTTAATACATCACAAAAAAATAACACAACTTTTACTCGCTAACTGTAAGTTGACAAAATTGCAAATATTGAGTTGTGTTTTAGGTTCCGAATTGTCCAAAATAATTAACGATTAACCAACGACCTTACAATTTGAAGATTAACGAAGTGCATTGTTTTATATTAAAGTACATTTTTATCTTTATTACTATTTTACTCATTAAGGAAGCAATCATTACCAATATTAACATGTTACAATAATGTTACATGTTACAATAATGTTACAATATTAACATTATCTATTTTCATAAGGCCAAATTTAGATCACTGAACAAATTAAATAAAATTTGTTTTAATCCGCTGCTGACTGGGTCACGAAAGTTACCTATACATTTAATCTAAAAAATAAAATAACTTTTAATACTATGCTCTAGGTATAGTGAATGTAATATTTATATTTAATGGACTACAAAATATAGTAATTCGAATAAGTAAAGTTCACTGACACTATTACCCCCTAATTTTGACTGCGGTTTGGGAAATAATGTCGACATCACTATATCCTTAAAGTGAAGTTATAGGCAAAACTATAAGGTATTCTACATAATTTTGATGTTTGTGTTGCAAATTTATGAATTGATAAGATATATCAATTGAATTGAAAAATTATTTCAAATATATATATTTAAAATAGTGTTAATGTATTTTAATTATGAAAAAATTTCATTTTATAAATAATCCAATCATTATTCTATTGATATAAAAACAACAATTGTTTTTATCTACCGATAAAATATTATTAAAATATTTTTGAATATTCAATAATTTAATTTTTTAATCTATTTAATTCAAATATATTTATATAATTTTATTTAAGTGAAAGTAAATTTTTAATGTATTTTAAATTTTCTTCGTGAAGATTTTTCATTTTATAAATTATCCAATCATCTACCTTTCTTAAAATATTGCTATAGAGAATCGAAAGAGAACTATTTTATTTTAATGAATAACAAAATAATGCTTTTGCTAGAACTAAATACTACGTTTTTGCCCGAGTAACGGCAATTTTAACAACAATTATTCGGGGTGCAACATATTGGTGGACAGCACGGCTTGGGCGGTGGACAGCAGGGCTGAGGTGGTGGACAGCAAGGTTGAGGTGTTGGACAGCAAGGCTGAGGTGGTGGACAGCATGGCTGGACAGTTTTTACCGTACAGTACGATACTACTGGAACTTTTTTATAACAAGTCATGTAGCAGCAACAATCCATTTATGAGTTGACTCTGAGCTGTCTTTTTCAAACGAAATTAAGTTATATTATCTTGTGTTATATGTTTTAACATGATATAGCACCATGACCTTTGAAATTTTAATTTCACTGACATTTTACATTCCAGAAGAAAATTATTTACGTAAGCGGAATAGGTATGCTTAAGGAATTCATCATTTTAAATATGAAATTGTCACAAAAATCACGCTTTTAATGTAAAATGGTTGATGGATGCTATCCTCCTTCAATAAATATGTGTGCTGTCATGCAATGTTGTATGCCTCCATGCTTTAATCAAATTGCTAATTGTCAGTCTCGTTGCAACATTGTGTCAACATTGTTAAGATCCGTATCGATCGCTGTGCGGCATGTATTTCCCGAACCGTAGTTAATAATGCTATCAAGCGTAAATGATGAGAGCTCAAATGAGATTACTAAATTCAATTATTATTCGAATTATGAATTAACAATTAATTTATTATTCAAATTAATATTTGTTTAAATTACTCAATTACAATTTGATTTAATTCGGTTATAGTGTTAAAACTAGTTTTCAAGTTTGCTCTAAGTCAATGCTTTAAATGAAATAGCTATCTTTCTCTTATATATAGACAGAGAATTGAATTATTAATTCAATTATTAATAATTGAATTATTTGATAATAATTGATTTATTTTGGTGTAATCATTCAACATTGCAGAATTGCCGATCAACTTCTAGATTTAAATTTCCACAAAGTGAGGCAATAGTTTCTTGAATAACAAACTAAATTTTACATTCAACATGTGAAATTATATTATCGAATCAAATAAATCAACATATGATCGAATTAAAATTGTCACATATTTCCCCGCAATAACATCTCATTGAAAGGTGAATATGTATATGAATATGAAGGAGAATATGAATTTGTTCATAACTGTTTAAAAAATAAATCTAAATGATATAAATATTTGAAATATATGTTCGATATATTGATAATATATGTGTATTCAACTCTAACTATGTTTATTCAATAAGCGAACAAATTTATCCAGGTGGTCTCATTCTTAATAAAACCAATATTAATGATAAAGAAAGTATATATCAAGCTATGAACATTACATCATGTCATCATATCGTAATGATGACATTTAAATTTACAAAAAAAAACATATTTTCGCATAGGCATTAATGCATAAGGAAACAAATTTATCCAGAAAGCCTAATTCTTAATAAAACCAACATTAATTAAAGCCATAATTAATTTATATCGTAAAGATGACATATTTAAATTTACAAGAAACATATTTTTGCATGAGCATTCATGCATACCATATAATATAAAATATAATACATTAAATAATGAAATTTTAAGAATTGCAACAATATGTAATGATATTGGCTTTCTTCAAAATCATTTAAATAATTTAATAGATACATATTTTAAACTAGGTTACTATAAAAATAACATCAAGCAGAAAATAGTAAAATATATAAATCAACACAATAATATAAAGAATAAATTTAAACTCTTAAGTGGCAAATTTTTATGGATGGATAATAAATAATATACTTTGTATTAGAATAAGATACTAGATAGTTATTTCAGAGGAAATACATCATTAGCATGTATTTGGCCCCGCTGCTATGTTGGGTAGAGGAGTTAGGGGCCGAAACCTGATAGCATAGCAGTTCCTCCTGATGACCTCTAATTATTATTCTGATACAACGTCTGTTATTTATTACTCAATTCATAAAAATGACATTTATTTTAAATTTCATTTTTTTAACTTGATTTAAATTATAAAAAATCTTATAACAATTATTTATTTTATTATTTAATTATTAAATTTTGATTTAGCATTATTATGTTTTGTTTTTTTATTATTATATTAAATACGTAGACTCAGTTAGCTGATTTGAATTGTTTAAGCTTTTAAAATAAATAATGTTTATTTATTATATAAATCAACATATTATCGAATTAATAATATCGAAACTTGACTGAAAATTTTTAAATTTGATAATTGCAGTGGAATTATGAAACATTGGTACTAAAACCATTTATTAATGGTACTAAAACCATTTATTAATGGTTATAAATATTTATTCTAAAACATGGTAATAATTTAAGGCAATTACAAATATGCATTTCGTAAAACAGACTGAAACCTGGTAGCATAACATTGATCTGGTATGCTTACTCAAGAGCAAATAAACCAGATGTATAATAACGAAAATTTCTATAATGCTCTAGAACATATACTAGGATTTACTTATTTTAACTCAACTTTATCAGTAAGCTTTTATTCAAGTCCATAATAAATACTTATAAAAATATTTAATTGATATAGCTCGTTCAAAAAGCGAAACGTCGAATACATCATTTTTCTTCTTTTTATTGCTTGGCGGTATTTAAATTATATATAGAAAGGTTAGATAGATAATTTTTGTTCTTTATTCACATAAATAAACATTTTCAGCCACAATAATAAAAAGTATTTTGTAGGTCATAAATCAGGGATGGGCAAGCTTAAGCATTTAAGTGGCTATATTTTTATATTGTTCCAGCTTTATAATTTATGGGAATATTTCTTTTGCACTTGAACGTGAGGTCATCAATATTACCATTTCTATTATTCAAGGTTAATCTCATTGAGTGATATACTTGGTCGTTCTTTATATATCAGCTCCACATTCTAATGACGGGCCGAATGAAGATGTTTGTAGAGCTGTATTCGGCTTGCTTGCCACCGGTTGCTATGTGTTATAGATAGCGCATTTATAATATAGTGAACAACTTTATAAAATATAAAATTAATGAAAATATTTATTTTGAACTTGAAAACGAGATCATCAATATTAACATTTCTATTATTCAATGTTAATCGATCTTTATATATCAGATCCACATTCTAATGTCGGGCCGGGTGAAAATGCTCAGTGGCAGGATCTGGTCAGCCAGTGGCTCATATGTGCTTTATATTAGAGAGCTGAATAATAATTTTATAGCAATATTATAATTTTAGCCTTAATTCACATATCATTACAATGTATAGCTCAGGGATGGGCACGCTTGATCATTTTGGGAACCATATTCTAACCTTGTTCTGACCTAAATGGCCGGACTAATTTTTTAAAATGTAATAATTTGGCGATGAAAGCAAACATAGCTTGATCATCAATATAAAATTAATGGAAATATTTATTTTTTGAACTTGAAAATGAGATCATCAATATTAACATTTATAGTACTATTGAAAAATGTGAGCACAAAGATCTGCTAATTTCCGCTGAGATCATCACAAGATCAAACATTTTTAAATATTGACTGGATTCATTGAAATTGTATTTAAGACTCAAATTATAAAAATATTGAAATCAAGATATCTAAAATTTGCACAGAATATATACAATCTAAAATGTATATTGCCAGTATTTTTATTTAAGTTAAATTGTATATTTCTATAATCTGCAAAGAAACTATCATTGGCAACTAGTCGACATTGTTTTCATAATAAAAGGGATTGGAAGATAATCACCAAAACAGTAATATTATGCGAGTGTTCTTAAAAAAGCATTGATATTGAAACGAGAACCATTAAAACAAATATATGATGTGTTAAAATATTAGTTCGAATATTGGGCATTTATGATTTAAATTGTTTTGATGTATATGAAACTGCTTTGTGGAAACGAAGCAAACACATTTATAATTGTTATTAATTTGTTAATTTATAAATATATAATTTATAATTTTCTGGTAAATAATAGTAGAATCTTAGCATTGTGAATGGTCAAAAGCGATTTATCATACAGAAATTATGAGCTAAAAATTTTCTCACTTCAGCTGATACGATATATAACAAACTATAAATACATTGCCAATCATTAAATTTACGGGCAATTCTTTAAATTCAATTAAATTATGGCAATTTTAAACAATAAAATTAAAGTAGATTAATATTTTAATAATTTGATAATCTGAGATTTATAATAAGATATCGTTTAAATTTAAGATCGAATTTAAAGATAATTAAATTTTTGACATAACAATTAAGATCAAAATTTTACATTTATTTTTGCATAATTATCGACAATTAAAAATGGCCATTTGTTCTTTTCGTCTTTTTTGGTTCACAATTTTATGATTTAACGTAAATAATATCTACATATACTATTTATGTATTTTATCATATTTTGTTAATTTATTATATCGACTAATCGTAGTATTGCCAATCGTAGTGAACTGACTGACTGCTAGGTATCACGTCTCAATTTGCCCCAAAAAGCAAAAGTAGCAATCATTATTGATATAAAGCAGGTGATAATTTTATTTATGCCTCTGAATTGTGATCAATATTTTTGTTGCAAAAAATATATTTTATTTTATGCATACATGTTTAAATGTTTTTTTAGTTTTAACTTTTGTTTTGATTTAATTCTTAATTGTAAATAAAATTAAGATAACCGTAAATCTTTTCAATCTAAGTGTGCGAAGTTAGAATTTTGTGAATATATTTTCTAACTTAAAACACGATACGATATGCTAAATATCTAATGATATGCTAATATCGAATTTTAATTATCAAATGTAATCGAATAACATAAATTTCAGAACAATTTCTGAAGAAAGCAAAATTTATTTTATCTAAATACTCCAGTTACGCGTGAATTTACGTATTTACCCAATCCACAGGTAATGTATTATAGTCAGAATCCACGGTGCGATCAGAAAGAAAATAGTGTATACACTTCTATTATTTTTAAACTCGCATGTACAACGCTATTTTACATTACAGTTTTAAATTTCATATCCATTTAATGCAGGCACGTGCAAGAAACAGTAGCATGTGTAAATTTTTCCTGCATTGAAATAGTAAGACCACAAGTGTATAGGGACATTTATAATTTTTGCAGATGTGTGTGAAAATAAAATGAATTCGAATTGCAGCTGTCTATTGTTAAAGCACATGCACACTTATAAATAGTATGAAATCTAAAAATTTAAACTCACTGTCTTTGATCAGAACTTCTTCATATAACAAACGCGTCAGGTAACTCAGTAATATCTAGTCGAAGAATCCGAGCGATATCACATCACGTTTAATACAGGATGGACCATAAACAAGTAAGTGGACTGTACATTAATGATTCCGGTAATCGGAGGGTAGACGTTGTGGACCGAGGAAACGAACAAATACAAGCATCAATACTAGCGGAATGCATTCAGCAGCAACAAGCCAAGTATTTATCATCATCGAATCATCACCAATCAACGCAATATAATGATATCAACGTCAGTAGTAACCACGATAGTAGTGCCCTCTACGCATCAGATGGCGCTCCGGGTGGTCAATCAACAGCATCCTTTCGAAGTCTAAGTCAATCTATAGAAAATGAAGGTAATAATAGCAGCACGGCGATTATGGATAGTTCAAATGCTTCGTTTTCACGTCGAGCGACACTTGAATCAGAGACTATGCAACATAGTGAATCTGCTACGAATTGGCCAATCACAAAATATAAACTACAACATGACCCGAATCCATTGATCCTAAAGAAAACAATAAATGAATCCCCATTATGTTATCAGCAAAATATTCACGTGCGCTTCTTGAAGCCGCCTGCTTTACCTGTACCTGGTCCACTAATTATTAAAGAAGTTCGTGCTGCGCAAATATCCCCCGCCCCACCACTTATTATCCGACAGCGAGCCAACCGACCTCCGACTCCACCACCTATAGTTATGCGGGAAAGGCCTCCTCAGCCACCAGCAGTAATGACATCTCCGAGAACAATAATGAAAAAATTGCCTCCTCTTCCCCCTCCTCCACGGCAAGTAATCGTAGAACGTTATCCACCTGCACCACCCAAACCTAGAGATGTTATTATCGAGAGATGGTTGCCTTATGATCCACTACCAAAACGGAAAGTAATATACCAGAGAGCCAATATGAAGAGTACATATGCAGCAAAGAAGAATGTTATCATTCATTATGAACGCCCTAACGCTCAGTATAACAGAGTATTCAAAAAATATGGAGTTTTTGAAGTGGACCCACGGTCGTACGTTGCTCGGTACGGTAATTCATTGATGAACAGTTCAATATTGCTCGATAGCGCACGTAAAGTTGGTGTCTACGAAGATATTGTAAGTAAAAAATAAGTATCTTGTTGATTAAAAATTAATTTTTTAGTAATTTTCTAATTAATATAATATGTATATAGATTACGAAACCCTTCTGTCTTTGTCACTTTTCAATGTACGACAATTATAATGCAGTATACATTATAATATATATAGTATACTGCATTATCCGTGCAGTATACATGGATCGTATTCAACTGTTCGCTATCTTATAATTTTATATATAATTATATGATTATATTTTATTGTTCAGCCGTTAACAATTTCAATAATCTCTAATATTTAAATTTTTATTGATATAAAATTTTAATATTTAATTTTATACTTTAATGTTTATTAAAATACAATTTTTTACAAATTTGTGTTTTCTCTAATTTGTTATCAGATTAAAGTTGAATATTTGCCTATGAAATGCTTATTGAAATTAATTATTGATTCCATCAAATCGTATAAATTAATATAAATATATCATTAATATAAATATATTAAATTTATATTAAATTTTTAATATAAATATATATTATTTTTATTTATTAGATTTAGCTGATATTAAAGAAGCGTTAGAAAAATTAATTAATCTTAAATTCGGAAAAAGATATATATAATATTCTATAAAAACTACAACGCCTATCTAACAAAAATTAAACCATCAATTAAATATATTTGTATTTAATTCTAACAATGTTTATTCAATAAGCAAACAAATTTATCCAGGTAGCATCATTCTTAATAAAACCAATATTAAAGAAAGTATATATCTTGATATGAACATTAAATTAACATTAACTAAAACTACTATTAATTTATATCGTAAAGATGACATATTTAAATTTACAAGAAACATATTTTTGCATGAGCATTCATGCATACCATATAATATAAAAAAATATTTTGATAAATCAAAATTATTTAAAAGTAGGGACATCTATATTTAGACAAGTAAAAGGTGTTCAAATGGTGGTAATAGTAGCCCAATTATAGCTGACTTGTTTTTAAGCTTTATAGAATATGAATTTGTCCATAACTGTTTAAAAACTAAATCTAAACAATATAAAAATATGAAATATATGTTTCGATATATTGATGATATATGTGTATTCAACTCTAACAATGTTTATTCAATAAGCGAAGAAATTTTTCCAGGTAGCCTCATTCTTAATAAATCTTATATTAATGATAAAGAAGGTATATAACTAGATATGAACATTAAATTACCATCAATTAAAACTACCTTTTATTTATATCGTAAAGATGACATATTTAAATTTACAAAACTTACTTTGCATTAGTTACATATCATAAAATGTTTAATATAATACATTAATGATATGTAATGATATTGTCTTTCTTCTAATTTATCTAAATAATTAAATTAATACATTTTTTTAATTTTTTATTTTAATAAATACATATTTTAAACTAGTTTATTATAAAAATATGTTGAAAATTTGCATAAATATAATCTATTAAACACGTAAATGGATGTCGTTCTATGTATTAAATAATTTGAAAGATATCGGTTTTCTTAAATATCATTTAAATAATTTAATAGATGCATATTCTAAACTAGGTTACTAAAAAAGTAAAGTCAAACAGAAAATAGTAAAATATAAAAATAAACGCAATAATATAAAGAATAAATTTAAACTCTTAAGCTTAAAATTTTTATGGGTGGATAATAAATAATATACTTTGTATTAGAATAAGATACTAGATAAACAAATTTCATCATAGGAAATACGTAATTAGAAAGTATTTGGCCCCGCTGTTTTGTTGGGTCGATGAATAGTGGATGTTACCTGATAATATAGCAGTTCTTCGTGATGATCTTATTACAATACATCGAATATTATTTATTGTTCAATTCATAAAAATTGATTTTTTATAAAAAAATTAAAGTAGGCCGTATTATCTGATCTGATTTTACTTAATATTTTTTAGTCTACACCTCCTGTGAATAATCGCGACGCTGTTTCTTTAAAGTCGAGACGCAGTGACGTTTTATTATCTGATGGAATGACCGAAGTAACATCTGTAGAAGGCGCATCGTCAGGATTTGAAAACGATGCTTTTACTCATTCATACGAATCACTAAATATACCAAAAAATGCTTCAAAATCGTGGGTGACCTATGGCAACAACTACATGGATGATACAATCCTTCAAAGTTACAATCAATCACAAGGAAATTACAGCGAATCTGATTTTAATTTACAGGACAGTTCTTATGCCGATAATGTTGTAATGAATCAATATGGTAAATCCGGATACTCACAGAGTCGGAATTCTAATAATTTAGTAAATGATTCGTTCGGTAATGGTCATTACTGCTCATACGATTCCGGAGTATACGGCGACTATAAATCCATAAAAACAGACATGGTATACGGAAATAGTGGAAAAAGCTACACCGAATTTGATACCGGCAATGCGCTCGATATAAATTATCTATCGCCACCAAGCAATTTTCTAGCAAACGACGATAGCTTTCATTCTCAAGTTGGTATAGGAGAACATGATTACCAGCCGGTAATGGCAGGTTCGTCGATGAGACAGGAAGCCTCTGAAGAATTAACTTACATAGAAGATATTCAAAGTAACATCGATAATCACCATACCGTTAAATGCTAACGTTTAATATACAATTTTGATGCAATAAAATTATGAAATTCATATATACAATTTGTTATACAAAACTTTTATTAATCATTCACTTCAACACTTATTAACTCGAACACTAAAATAACTGCTTAGTCTTGCAAAAAATGAGGAAATGTATTAGTGATCAAATTGCAAATAAACAACATGCTGCTAGCTAAATATTACTTATGTTCCATATATTATAAATAATGTATTTGTTTGGATTTTTGAGAAATTCAATTTGAGTTTCAAAATATTTAATAAAATAACTTTTATATCTTTGTAAAAAGCAAGTTTAAATATAATGTCACCTTAAAAGAGTTGATATCGAAACAGTTCTAGATAGAATTTTGAAAATTGAATTTTTGAGAAATTCAATTTGAGTTTCAAAATATTTAATAAAATAACTTTTATATCTTTGTAAAAAGCAAGTTTAAATATAATGTCACCTTAAAAGAGTTGATATCGAAACAGTTCTAGATAGAATTTTGAAAATTGAATTTTTGAGAAATTCAATTTGAGTTTCAAAATATTTAATAAAATAACTTTTATATCTTTGTAAAAAGCAAGTTTATAAATAATGTCACCTTAAAAGAGTTGATATCGAAACTGTTCTATATTGAATTCTGAAAATTGAATTTTTTAGAAATTCGTTAAACGGTGATTATAAAATAAAAATTTTATTATAATTATAAAAATTACATTATATTGTAATGCCCATATATTCAATAATTTTGCATTTATTAGCAGATACAGTCTATATCTTAAAATTATTGACATTTATACTTTTTTCGTGAAAAATTTATATTGACTACAGATTTGGAAAATTTCTTTTAGAATTTTAACAATTTAATAAACTACAACTGAAATATAGCAATTTTAATCACTTAAATAACAAATAAATAAATTCATAAAAATACGAATTTGTCTACATTTCATAAGTGGATTTTTTAATAACACGTCTTTGTTGTATTATTGATTCTTTGTTGTATTCCACGCTGAGATCACGCTATTGTCGATACTGAACAATAAATTTTGTGTTGTTTTTGGTACCTTCCGTTGCTAAGTTTGTTCAACTGCGCTGTGTCGTAAACAGGAATTTTATTCTTCACAATGTCTGATTAAGATTTAAATTTGGTGTGTAATTTTTGATCTAATTTATAAAACTGACGTAATGCTCTGTATATCCTTGACTACAGTACTAACTGGAGAAAATATGTATTTTATTATGAAATCAGACATTTATGAACGAATCCATATCACGTTATCGCTGCTAAAAATGCCAAGCAAAATATTTTCTGTTAAACTATTTCTCATTGTTGATCTGGAATAATTTGAAATAATAACAAACTTGCATTCCGTTTAAGTGTTTAAAACTAAAACTATACTATTTTTACGAATATTTGTTTCAATTTATTTCACAGTACAAATTGTACTTATGAGTTGCAAATCTTCTATTACACAAAACTCTATAATAATGTATCATTGCGTATCGAAAACGCCAAATTTCGAAATTAATATAAATACTAGTTTATGTGAGAAATAACGAATTCAAAACCTTGAAAACTATCTATAATATAATGAATAACAAGGTCCATTAATTAAAATTATCAAAGACAATTAGAAATATATCTATACTAATCTGTATTTTAAATTTTTAAAAATCCAGGAACAATCAGGTATAGTTAAACGACAACAAAAATTGTTTTGATATTTCACTTGAAACTACTAGCATATTCAGAAATTAAGTTTCTAGGAAAATATCAAATTTTTGTTGTCGTTCAACTATAAATGATTGTTCCTGTATATTTAAAAATTAAACAGACAATAATATTAAACACATGTATAAATCATTTGGTCGGCTTCATAAATTATCCTCGTGTGAAGTCTTTAATCCTAGATGCAGCACTGTACACTACAATCAGCGTAGGTGGACCTCATCAGCAGTGAGCCTACGCCTACCTTTCGTGTTTCGGTCCTTTAATGATCTGCTGAAATTTTCCTCTGCTGCCTTTCTGTAAAAACAAACGATACAGTTTGTAAGGAACACATTTCCACTTGTGCAAACTGTACGTTGTTTCCGTCTTTTGTAACAAAAAGACGGAGATAGCACTACAGTTGCCGGAAACAACCGACAATCTGTCTTTTGAATTTTCTTGACAGGAAACCGGAATCTGCCAGGTTAATAGAATGAATAATTGCATACACGAGCGAGTATCATCATTTGGTCGGCTTCATAAATTATCCTCGTGTGAAGTCTTTAATCCTAGATGCAGCACTGTACACTACAATCAGCGTAGGTGGACCTCATCAGCAGTGAGCCTACGCCTACCTTTCGTGTTTCGGTCCTTTAATGATCTGCTGAAATTTTCCTCTGCTGCCTTTCTGTAAAAACAAACGATACAGTTTGTAAGGAACACATTTCCACTTGTGCAAACTGTACGTTGTTTCCGTCTTTTGTAACAAAAAGACGGAGATAGCACTACAGTTGCCGGAAACAACCGACAATCTGTCTTTTGAATTTTCTTGACAGGAAACCGGAATCTGCCAGGTTAATAGAATGAATAATTGCATACACGAGCGAGTATCATCATTTGGTCGGCTTCATAAATTATCCTCGTGTGAATTCTTTAATCCTAGATGCAGCACTGTACACTACAATCAGCGTAGGTGGACCTCATCAGCAGTGAGCCTACGCCTACCTTTCGTGTTTCGGTCCTTTAATGATCTGCTGAAATTTTCCTCTGCTGCCTTTCTGTAAAAACAAACGATACAGTTTGTAAGGAACACATTTCCACTTGTGCAAACTGTACGTTGTTTCCGTCTTTTGTAACAAAAAGACGGAGATAGCACTACAGTTGCCGGAAACAACCGACAATCTGTCTTTTGAATTTTCTTGACAGGAAACCGGAATCTGCCAGGTTAATAGAATGAATAATTGCATACACGAGCGAGTATCATCATTTGGTCGGCTTCATAAATTATCCTCGTGTGAATTCTTTAATCCTAGATGCAGCACTGTACACTACAATCAGCGTAGGTGGACCTCATCAGCAGTGAGCCTACGCCTACCTTTCGTGTTTCGGTCCTTTAATGATCTGCTGAAATTTTCCTCTGCTGCCTTTCTGTAAAAACAAACGATACAGTTTGTAAGGAACACATTTCCACTTGTGCAAACTGTACGTTGTTTCCGTCTTTTGTAACAAAAAGACGGAGATAGCACTACAGTTGCCGGAAACAACCGACAATCTGTCTTTTGAATTTTCTTGACAGGAAACCGGAATCTGCCAGGTTAATAGAATGAATAATTGCATACACGAGCGAGTATCATCATTTGGTCGGCTTCATAAATTATCCTCGTGTGAATTCTTTAATCCTAGATGCAGCACTGTACACTACAATCAGCGTAGGTGGACCTCATCAGCAGTGAGCCTACGCCTACCTTTCGTGTTTCGGTCCTTTAATGATCTGCTGAAATTTTCCTCTGCTGCCTTTCTGTAAAAACAAACGATACAGTTTGTAAGGAACACATTTCCACTTGTGCAAACTGTACGTTGTTTCCGTCTTTTGTAACAAAAAGACGGAGATAGCACTACAGTTGCCGGAAACAACCGACAATCTGTCTTTTGAATTTTCTTGACAGGAAACCGGAATCTGCCAGGTTAATAGAATGAATAATTGCATACACGAGCGTGTATGCAATTATTCATTCTATTAACCTGGCAGATTCCGGTTTCCTGTCAAGAAAATTCAAAAGACAGATTGTCGGTTGTTTCCGTCAACTGTAGTGCTATCTCCGTCTTTTTGTTACAAAAGACGGAAACAACGTACAGTTTGCACAAGTGGAAATGTGTTCCTTACAAACTGTATCGTTTGTTTTTACAGAAAAGGCAGCAGAGGAAAATTTCAGCAGATCATTAAAGGACCGAAACACGAAAGGTAGGCGTAGGCTCACTGCTGATGAGGTCCACCTACGCTGATTGTAGTGTACAGTGCTGCATCTAGGATTAAAGAATTCACACGAGGATAATTTATGAAGCCGACCAAATGATGATACTCGCTCGTGTATGCAATTATTCATTCTATTAACCTGGCAGATTCCGGTTTCCTGTCAAGAAAATTCAAAAGACAGATTGTCGGTTGTTTCCGGCAACTGTAGTGCTATCTCCGTCTTTTTGTTACAAAAGACGGAAACAACGTACAGTTTGCACAAGTGGAAATGTGTTCCTTACAAACTGTATCGTTTGTTTTTACAGAAAGGCAGCAGAGGAAAATTTCAGCAGATCATTAAAGGACCGAAACACGAAAGGTAGGCGTAGGCTCACTGCTGATGAGGTCCACCTACGCTGATTGTAGTGTACAGTGCTGCATCTAGGATTAAAGAATTCACACGAGGATAATTTATGAAGCCGACCAAATGATGATACTCGCTCGTGTATGCAATTATTCATTCTATTAACCTGGCAGATTCCGGTTTCCTGTCAAGAAAATTCAAAAGACAGATTGTCGGTTGTTTCCGGCAACTGTAGTGCTATCTCCGTCTTTTTGTTACAAAAGACGGAAACAACGTACAGTTTGCACAAGTGGAAATGTGTTCCTTACAAACTGTATCGTTTGTTTTTACAGAAAGGCAGCAGAGGAAAATTTCAGCAGATCATTAAAGGACCGAAACACAAAAGGTAGGCGTAGGCTCACTGCTGATGAGGTCCACCTACGCTGATTGTAGTGTACAGTGCTGCATCTAGGATTAAAGAATTCACACGAGGATAATTTATGAAGCCGACCAAATGATGATACTCGCTCGTGTATGCAATTATTCATTCTATTAACCTGGCAGATTCCGGTTTCCTGTCAAGAAAATTCAAAAGACAGATTGTCGGTTGTTTCCGTCAACTGTAGTGCTATCTCCGTCTTTTTGTTACAAAAGACGGAAACAACGTACAGTTTGCACAAGTGGAAATGTGTTCCTTACAAACTGTATCGTTTGTTTTTACAGAAAGCAGCAGAGGAAAATTTCAGCAGATCATTAAAGGACCGAAACACAAAAGGTAGGCGTAGGCTCACTGCTGATGAGGTCCACCTACGCTGATTGTAGTGTACAGTGCTGCATCTAGGATTAAAGAATTCACACGAGGATAATTTATGAAGCCGACCAAATGATGATACTCGCTCGTGTATGCAATTATTCATTCTATTAACCTGGCAGATTCCGGTTTCCTGTCAAGAAAATTCAAAAGACAGATTGTCGGTTGTTTCCGTCAACTGTAGTGCTATCTCCGTCTTTTTGTTACAAAAGACGGAAACAACGTACAGTTTGCACAAGTGGAAATGTGTTCCTTACAAACTGTATCGTTTGTTTTTACAGAAAAGCAGCAGAGGAAAATTTCAGCAGATCATTAAAGGACCGAAACACAAAAGGTAGGCGTAGGCTCACTGCTGATGAGGTCCACCTACGCTGATTGTAGTGTACAGTGCTGCATCTAGGATTAAAGAATTCACACGAGGATAATTTATGAAGCCGACCAAATGATGATACTCGCTCGTGTATGCAATTATTCATTCTATTAACCTGGCAGATTCCGGTTTCCTGTCAAGAAAATTCAAAAGACAGATTGTCGGTTGTTTCCGTCAACTGTAGTGCTATCTCCGTCTTTTTGTTACAAAAGACGGAAACAACGTACAGTTTGCACAAGTGGAAATGTGTTCCTTACAAACTGTATCGTTTGTTTTTACAGAAAAGCAGCAGAGGAAAATTTCAGCAGATCATTAAAGGACCGAAACACAAAAGGTAGGCGTAGGCTCACTGCTGATGAGGTCCACCTACGCTGATTGTAGTGTACAGTGCTGCATCTAGGATTAAAGAATTCACACGAGGATAATTTATGAAGCCGACCAAATGATGATACTCGCTCGTGTATGCAATTATTCATTCT
>WNNJ02000084.1:0-105338 GCA_012934845.2 Pomphorhynchus laevis | reverse complement strand
ATATTATAATATTATATATTTTATATATATTATCATTTTATTATATATTAAATATACACTAAAATGTAAAAATAATAATATCAATCATTATATTTCGACTAAGTAGCAATCTTTACATCTTAAAATAGAATATTATATCAAATATTTTGTATTTTAGTGATTAATATATTATTTACTTCCGTCCTCCCGTTTGAATATGAATATTGACGCGTTGATACACTCAATTTGACAAATTTACATTTCCATAATCATTGGAATATCATAAACAATATCGATCGTTTGCGTTTAATTATTATAGAAATAAAAATTTTATTTAAATAAAAATTTAACTTCAATTATTGGTGTCATTTGTAAATAGAAAATATCAATGTACTCATTTAAATAATTAGATTTATGTATGCTACATATTAATTGTTTTCAATTACCGGTCCTTGTTCTAGTTTTCGATAGATTTGAAGAAGTTCTTGATTCTTTATGGTGAATTTCTTTATCTTCCGATTCTTTCTCTTCCAATTCTCGTCTAGCCTCATTTAAATCGAAATTCAAGTCAGCCTTTCGCCATATGTCATTTGTAATGGGTATCGGGATCCTCGGTCTGTCGTCATATCGATCAAAGAAAGTCAATCCATAAATCTTAATACAACTTTATTTTAAAATATTTCACAAATGGTTGAACTGATAAACAGCGTTTTGAACAAAAATAATAAATTGTTCAACCTAATTGCATGATTGAAATACCACTGTTTTTTAACGTTTGAAAACTGACTCGTTAACGGCATTTATTTGATACGAAGTAATTTGTTTAACAGATACATAAATATTTAATACAACAGAAATACGAATCAGTGCGTCATATATAACCAAAAAAAATGTTGAGTTTGCACAGTGACGGACGATCAAAGAATCCTGTTGTTTCAACAAAAAATGGACAATACTGCTATGGAAATTTCGTCAATTCAAGACAACAAGGTTAGTGGATCTTCTTATATTGATGAGAATTTTGGGGAATTACTTCCCCCGATCCCCAAGATTCCAAATTTGGGAATAATCAGTTTAAAAAAGCCTTTAGAAAGACATGCACTATACAACAAATTTCTAAGAGAGCTTGCACATAGTATGAAAAACCGTGTAGTCTACAACTCAGTTAGATATTTTTACACCTGCATAAAAATTTCCTTCGCTACCCAGGACCTCCTGGAGAGCTTTGAGAGGTACTTCGTCGCTAACTTCTGCGACATTGCTGAATTTGAGAGGAAACCTATTATGGCTTCCCTAAAAATAAGTAATCTTCCTACACAGATGGAGGAAGAAGACATCCATATCATTAGTAAGACACTCAAGATAAAAAACGTACGTCCCCTGTTGGGGAGGAACGGTCTACCAATTAATGCTGGATTCTGCTCCGCCGTCATAGGGCAGGCTGAACTCTTAGAAAAATCCCCCTGCAACCACTTTATGGGCTTTAACCTCAAATTTAGAGTGGTTGGCAAGGAAGAATACACCTACCCGCACTGTAGCAGGTGTCATAAATGGGGGCACTGGACCTCCAGCTGCAGTGCGGTCCAGCGCTGTGGGAAATATGGTAATGAAGATTGCCCCTCCGCCGAGTCCTCGCTTCCATGCACAAATAATCTGGCCTGTTCCAACTGTGGAGGAGCGCATCCCGCGTGGAGTAGGAAATGCGAGCATTTCAAGAAATATCATTTACTATTCATCAAACCCTCCAAGCCGTCTAAGCCGGCACCTGATTCTTTTTCTCAGGCAGCAACCAGGATGTCCGACAGCGAGCTGTTGTCGATTATGGATCAGCGTTTGGTTTCGTTTCAAAGAGAGGTCCAAGCGTTGATAGCGGCCTCTATATCAAATCTATTCGTGAATCCAGAACTTCCTATTTCTTCACTCAAGACCTCGAACAAAAGGGGGGCCTCTGCTCACGCCGTCCCCCCAATCAAGATTGGAAAGTTGATCAGGCAGAAACAATGGGGAAATGATGATACTGCTTAGGGGCAAGTGCCAACCCTAGATGGAGCTCTCGGTAGGAAGGGAAACCTTCCTGCTCCTAGATCTGTCTAGGCTGGCAATCCCCCAATCCAACTAATCCATCAAAATGCAGAGTACTCTTGAGCCTTTTTCACTGAATATCCTTCAGTGGAACTCGGGAGGTGCTTCTGCCCTTAGACTTCTATCTGGTAGAGATGCAGATGTTATAGTCCTTCAGGAGACGCGGTCTATCCGTCTCCCCCAGGACATTACTCGATTTATTCCAAAGCATATCTGTTCCTACTATACTCCGTACATAAACCCACCTCACTCCTCTTTATCTCAAGGACTCTTGACCTTAGTTAAGTGCTCCTTAAGGTCCTCTCTCTTGCTAAACTACTCATGTCCAGCCCTGTCTTGCTTGGTAGTTTCACTTAGTAAGAACGGTAAACGCTTCAGTCTAGCCAATGTCTATATTCGTCCAGGGGAGATTCACAAGAACCGTAACCTTCTGGATGGTATTATTGACAGCGGTTATGACATGATACTGGGGGACTTCAACGACAGAACTGGTCGTTGGATCAATGCAGCACTTCGCAGAGCTAGGAACGATTACTTTATTCACAAACCACCTGCCCCCACCTTTCATTGCACATCAACAAATTCTATCCTCGACATTTTACTGCTTCACTCGAGGTGGTTGTTAAAACCCCTCTGCACAGAGCAGTCGCGCCAGCAATTGTCCACCTCTCATGACCTAATTCGTTGGAGAATTGAGGGAGATATATTGCTTCAAAGGAGGTTTCACTTTGATCCGATCAGAGTGGCCTCTTTCAAGCGGCTCTCCACCTCTTTCCCCGAATAGGAAATGAGAGTCTGGCCAAATTTAATACCTACCTCTTTTCGCAAGCTACCGCGATTCTATCGACTACCTATAAAGATTGCTTATACAATCCCACTCCAACAAAACTCAAGGTCATAGCTAAATTACTGAACCTCCCTAATCTCTCTGTTTCCGCCAGACAGGCTCTCTCGAATGAATACTGGAGCACTAGATATAGGTTCCAGCTAAGTAGGGATAGGACGAGTATTGCTCATCTTAATCCTTCTCAATCTTCCTTTTGGAAGATTTTCAAGAAGAAGTTGTTTGCTGGAAGGATAGAGCATGGGTTGGATAGGTAATGTAGGCCTTGATAAAGTTTTGGACGAGTCACTAGCACTACACAACTATGGAGCCACTCAATCACCTCAACCAATCCCGCCTTTGTGTAACTTCAGGAGCAGGGATCTATCTGTTACGGATATCCTTAACTCATGGGGTCCACTCCCGGGCACCTCCAAATCCGTCGCTTCACTTTATTCTCGGGTCTGTCAGCTTTTGACAGATGATCAGAGAAGAGAGGTGGCCGTCACCATGCTTTTAGCCTCCCCATCCGATGTAGCAGGCATCAATATTAGTAAGCGTGTTTTTGTTCCTAAGAAAAAATCCTGCTCATGCCCAAAGATCTGCGACCCATTTCGATTTAAAATGCCCTCGTGTCGATTTATAAAAAAGCGCTTGCACGTAAAATCCCCGACTACCTGAGTAGGCGTAATTTGATCCCTCCAGGTTTTCATGGGTTCGTTAAAGGTCGCTCGGTCCATTCAGCAGTTGGTGAGGTGGAGCAATTTTGTCGGGATAATAACCATCGTCTAGTTGTGGCTGTTTTCCACGACTTTTCTGCTGCATTTGACCGCATCTCCATTTCCTTTGTGATCTCTTCTCTCAGGTCTCTCGGGTTGCCTGCGAGAATTGTGAACAGGGTGCAGATTCTGC
The DNA here is from genome assembly GCA_012934845.2 of Pomphorhynchus laevis. NCBI lineage: Eukaryota > Metazoa > Acanthocephala > Palaeacanthocephala > Echinorhynchida > Pomphorhynchidae > Pomphorhynchus > Pomphorhynchus laevis. Next base: position 101,542 of record WNNJ02000084.1, on the reverse strand, counting down.
TCTACACCAAGCGATTTTACTATGAAGACGACCCTGATGCGCGTCAGTTCTACCCTATTACGGGTGTGCCTCAAGGTTCCCCACTTTCTCCTATCTTATATCTTGCTGCCTCCATTGAACTATTTATAATATTTAAACGCGATCAACGTATAGTGGTATATGCTGATGATGCCACAGCCCTGTTTTCTGGACGCAGGTGCAAAGACATAGTCTCGGACATCAGCCGTTTCTTTTTAAGATTAAAAGACCAGTTACCCAAGTCCAATCTTATTCTAAACTCTGCCAAATCGCAGGTGGTTGTATTTCATGGCGCCCCTGCAACAAAGCAAAAGCTCAAGAGATTAGCACTCTCTGCCCTCTCTTCCATTTTAATTAATCAACCACTCCCCATTTTCACCAGTCGAGTAAAATACCTGGGGTTCACCGTTACGGTGAACTGGTCGGCGAAAGCTGACCTGGATAGACTTAAACGTATCCTGAAGAAAGCTAGATGGGCTCTGAAACGGGCCCAGCACCTGTCATTGAAGAAAAAACTCAGGTGCGCCTTTGGGGCTCCTGGGCTATTTCGGGGTTAGTCTTCTTTTCGAGAGGACGTCCCCCAGAGCAAAGGCTAAGGTTTCTTAAGCTCCTCATCTCTCGTTTACCCAGCATAGTCCGTGCCGACTGGACTCTTCGGGGGGGGGTGAAAGACCCTGGTGGTTTAGTCGGAAGTCGGCGTGTTGGATCGGTTGGGGTGCTCAGATCCCCTTAGATTTGAGGCCGTAAGTGCGGGGAAGACAGAGAAGAAGATGCAAAGAAGATATTGTCTAAACTCGGATTGTGTCTTACTATTTTATTTTATTTTTTGATGTTTTTCTGTTTTAGTTAACAAAGTCTTTATTTATTTATGAATCAGTGCGTCGATTGGGCATTGAAACAGGCTTATCATCTATCATTGAAAAGATAAACCCAGGTGTGCCTCTGGTTCACTTGGGCTATCTCGGGATTAGTCTTCTTCTCCAGAAGACGTCCCCTAGAGCAAAGTGTAAGGTTTCTCAAGCTCTTCGTCTCTCGTTTACCCAGCATATTCCGCCTCGATTAGACTCTTTGGGGGGTGCGAAAGACTCCGGGTGGTTTAGTCGAAAGGCGGCGTGTTAAATAGGTAGGGGGATCATATCCCAATGGACCTGAGGCCATAAAGATAGGGGACTTTTTAACATAATTGAAGAAAGAAGAAGTATCTGACATGTTGTTCTTTTGTTTTTTTTAACTGACAATATATTATCCGCATGTATTATTTTTTGTTTAAGAAAATCTTTATTTATTTAGTGCGTCGATTGTGAGGGGCACGCCGCCTGTTGTTTAAAGGCCGCCAAAGACAGGACATTGTCCATCTTCTGAACTTGGTTACAAACTATGTATCTATTAAATTGTTGAATTATTCGTGCCCGTAACCTAGTCGCAAACTAATACAGTATAGTTTATTTTTAAGAATCTAATGTCATTTATTAAGTTGTTCGTACGGTAACCCCTTTTGATGCTCTTACATTGTCTGTCTATTTTTATTCGAAGGCACTATTTAATGTGCCCTTAAATTGACGGATATGAACTGTGGGATTTGGCGGAGGACTGCTAATCTTATATTTAAATGCTGCGCTTATACCGCGTTTTGTTGAATCTATCTAACTATTGCAACTTGTATATTGTTTAAAGCTATCAATACTTGTTTCTTTTAAAATTTACAATATATCGTAAACATTTTATTAAATTATCCATAATTCTACCAATTGAAATGATTTTTTAAATACGACGTTAAAATAAATCAATCAAAATCTATAAATTTTAACACTGATGTAAATTATAAACGCATAAATTCCATATTATTAATTAATGCATGATTAATTTCAGTAATTAATATATTTAATTCTGTAATTCGTTATTATTCATAATTTGTTTAATATACAATTTATTCATAAAGTAATAAAATATAGCTTTTAATAATCGTAATTTTATTGGTATAACATTGAACACATACATAGTGCTCTTAATTGATAAATGTAATTATTTAAAAAAATCAATATTTCAATACAAATCTTTTTTAAATGATTAAGTAAACTTACACATTCATATGGTATGGGTTTCGTCATATAGCTTACAACAAATAGAATGACAGCAGATAATACGAATAGAAGAATTCCAAAATACAGATAGTGTAATTGAACGGCAGGATGCATGGTATTAGGTAAACCACTGCTGCATGATGGTACGCTATATGAGAATTCCCAGCCAAAGCGAATAAGGCCGATAACAAATCCTCCAATTAAAGACCAGAAAGCACCCTATTTTAATATTTTCAATCATAAAAATGATGTAATTTAAAGCAATTGTAATTTTCAATTAAATTTTAGTCCTTAAATCTCCACTATTAGAATGTATTATAATTGATTTAATATAAAGCAATTAAAAAATAATTAAATTGATTAATTAAATTTAAAATTAAATCAATTTATTAATTTATCAATTTATTTATAATAGAAATTATTACAATTTGTATCACTGAAATTTAAAAGTTGACTTTCAACTAAGTGATGACTGCCTATAACATTAAATTAACATATATTTATTTTCAAATAAAATTTATTAAATTAAGTTTAATAATTTAATTTATTAAATTTAAAATTATTAAATTAAAATTTATTTTAGTTTTAAAAATAAAATTTTTAATCCTAAAATTTAAAATTAAAATTTAATAAAGATGTATCATAATTTAAACAATCAAGCAATGAAAAAATAATAGTTATGTTAAATATTAAATAATCTACAAGTACATTATATCATTGAAATTTAATATATAATTAAATGCCAATATTTTAAATATTATAAATATTTAAAATCACTAGAAAATGTTTGCAACAATATGCACCTAAGTGTATCGGGGATAAAACAAGTAAATAGATAAATTTAGATAATACATATGCGAAGTGTTTAATTGAAAATTAATAAATTGATCATCATTTTATGTTTAAAAAATAAATTTGCTCCTACAATTGAAATGGATTCAACAAATTTTATTTGTTCAATGCTATATTATTTTGGAAATATGGGAATATTGATAGATAGTAGATATACTGATTTAAGAAACTATACTGATTATATATATTAAATATATATATATATATATATATATATATATATATATATATATATATATATATATATATATTCGTCCATCCATAATGCACCGGCTATCAATCAATGTCTTTATGGACTAAAACAATGTATACATGGAGTGAAGGTTTTTCCATATAAAACAATAAGCGCTAATCTCTATCGTTGAAACTGTCACGCTTTGTTTGTACAACAGAATGTAATATTTTCTCATATAGAATTAGTATCATTAAATTTCCTAAGTGAATCAATTGGGAAATACTTGCGCATTTAACAAGTCCCAAATCAAATTAGCTAACTGAGTCTACGTATTTAATATAATTATAACATAGCAGCTTGTGTATTATGTCATTCAGGGACATAATAACGCTTACGAGAGTGTGAGGCGTGGTAATATGTAATCGAGAATTCCTGTGAACTCAGAGTGAAATAAAGAGGATAGAAAATCAACGGAAATGGAATGCGAATTAGTCGCGGATCGAAATAAAGTAAGATTGAGAAATTTCCACGATCGATTGAAGGTAGGCCTGACTCGAGAGGGAGCAAGCTGATCAGTAAGATTTAGGGTAAGTAGAAAGCGGTCAGAGAGACCATGATCACATATATTGAATGAAACATTGTAGAGAAACTGCACGGAGTTTCAATGATATCAATGGTACCGCCAAGTATATGAGTGGGAGGTGTGCGAAGTAAATGGAGATTATATTCGGAAAGAATATTTACAAGTTTAATGGAATCTAAATTAAAAGGGCGATCCAACCGAATGTTGAAATCACCTAATACAAACAGTGGGAGTGCTGAAAGTGAACAATAAGAAAGATCAACTAGTTTATCGACGTATTTTCTACTTTATATAAATTATATTATTTAAATTATTGTTCTAATAATCAGTAAATTGAGTTGTTAGTGTATTTCGTCCATCTATAATGCACCGGCTATCAATCAATGTCTTTATGGACTAAAACAATGTATATATGGCGTGAAGGTTTTTCCATATAAAACAATAAGCGCTAATCTCTATCGTTGAAACTGTCACGCTTTGTTTGTACAACAGAATGTAATATTTTCTCATATAGAATTAGTATCATTAAATTTCCTAAGCGAATAAATTGGGAAATACTTGCGCATTTAACAAGTCCCAAAGTTTGAAAACGAATTCTCTTTGGATGTTATTGGAATCTTTTAATAATCACATTAGCTAACTAAGTTTACGTATTTTCTACTTATAGAAATAAGTATATAGATTAAATAAAATATGAGTAATTATAAATAATAAATAATTATAATAATTTTATGAGATTTTATATAATTTATACAACAATAAAATTTATTATTTAAAATAAAATTCAATTTTTATGAAAATTGACTAATAAATAACATATAAGAATGTATAATAATTAGAAATATAGGTCCTCAGGAGGAATTGCTATGTTATCAGGTTTCGACCACTATTCCTAGACCCAACATAGCAGCCGACATGAATACTATATGACAGTTTTTATAAATCAATCGATTAAAATTAATCAATCGATTTTTTTATAAAAATTGCATGCACATACACAATATCTTGCGTATTTGATATTTGTGTATGCAATTGAGATATGATCATTTGTATATGCACCTGAGTTAAGATGTAAATTTAAAAAACGTTAGCTAGGACATTCGTTATCTATAAGTACCTATAAATTTCTTAAGAGATAGTAAAATTAAAAAATGATCAATTTGGTAATTGATATTAGATCGCGTTCCAATTTCTGAAAAATTCGGTATTGGTTGTCGATCGCCTACTGTAGGAGCAAGTTTTATTTACAGACGAAATTATCTTCTCTAATAAAAAATATGCTTGGTAATATTTATTACTTTTTGACTAAAATTATCCTTATGCGTAGCTCACGTGTTCGAGCTGCGCATACGGAGGTGAAGGTGCACTTTAACTATAGCCAAATTGCATTTAAGGCAAATGCGGTAAAAATTGAAAAGCTAATAATTATCAAATTTCAATATTTTGATATTGTTCAATATCCCTGAATTTTATTTATAGTTAAGTATACCTCTTCGTTTATGCGCTTTGAAAATATAGCGAAAAAGTACAAGCTGGCGATCGGCGGAGACAAGAATGATGTAATTGATTGAATATACTCAAATAGACGACTATTTTGGAAAGCTTGAATTACTGGTATCCATAAAATACTAACTATCACCAGGAATAGCACGAATACTCTAATAAACGTATAATAAAAGTAAACTCGAATTAGCAAGATACATAAGGAGGCCAGTTGACCAAAATGCTCTAAAATATACTTTACCAGAATATAATAATATTAATGCATTAAAAATATAATTATGAATCTGATGTTTTCAATTTGCGTTAGAAATTTTGAAAGTTTTGCCTTTTTAGATTATATTCGTTTGCCTGCTGATAATTTCCGCTAAATAGAAGCTATTTGCATTTGTCTAAAATGTGTGTTTGAAGTGTGTTTGTCTACGCAGACAGGTCAGCTAACATTATACTCAGTGAACACTGTTGAGTAAATTATTATTGAGTTAGCGGCATAATCATACATTTTTTTTGTAAACGGATATAACGTGTTTAGTTATATCCGTTTACTCAACACTGACCAATAGATATAAAATTAGCTGGCCTGTATGTATAGACAATCAGGTCAGTTTGCATTTGAAAAGCTAGATATAAAATAATTCATTTATAAAGGTATTTATATTAAATTAATGATATGTTAAATATATTTTTATAAGAGTATATCACGATTTTATATAATAAAGATGTATAATTTTTATTATGATTCTATATAAATATTATATTATTAATAAATTATATATTATTCTTAATAAATTATATAGTTAGTTAGAATTTATTAAAATATATAAATTATATAGAAAATATAGAATATTGAAAATATTGAAAATATAGAAAACATATTAGTATTGGAGTGCTGACTGGCGGATAAAAATTAAACATCGATCATGTACTCTTGCAAAATTAAAGATAATTTAAAGCAAGGTAAATTTCATTCATAATTACTTATTAAAATTACCATTAATTACGTGATTAAAATTTAATTAAATATAATATAAAATTAATGCAAATTATGTAATTTATTTTAAAATAAAATTAATTATTAAAATTTTATTTTTATAATTAATCTGAATACATTTGAATATTTGCTTTAAGTACTAATAATTTATATAAATAATAATGAGAGCAGTTTAAAATTTGAAAATTTAATGAAATGCAAATACATATTATTAATACATATTACTATAATTTTTAACCTGTAATATATTAATATTACAGATTAATAAAGTAATATTAAATAATTATTAATATTATATTAATATAACGATACATTAATATATCACTTGAGAGAAAATCAAAGAAAATATATTATCAGGATACGGTCACTAATAGAATTCACGTATTTTGGCATCAGGAGTGGTAGGTGAACCCAGAACACACAGCAGGCTTTAGTTATTCATTAAATAGATAGTAAAATACAATTGCTATAATTATATAATCCAATTTTCAATGGTAAACTAATGGCATTATATTGACAAAATGCAAATTGAAACACAAAGTAAAAGCAATTTATTTTAATATAAAAATGCTTTTTGATATTGAAAATTTAATGATTTAATTAAGAAAACAATGGTCTCTATTTAATCAATAATTAATTAATATGAGAACAATCGATTTTCATGTAAGCTTTTCCTGAAGAAAATTCAATGTAGATATTATTATCTATAATTTAACTATATTTTCAAAATTAATAATCTGTAATCCATTTTTAAAATCGATTTTCATGGCACTACGGCATAAGTTATTATGAGTAGTGTAGCATTAAAGAATTGAAATGCACCGTATACGAAGAAACCTTAAAGTTTTCGATATATTGGTCAATAGTACTTGGCATGCGTTTTGTTTTAAGTGAAGATTAAATGACCATTTGTAGGTGAGGTGGACGCCTAGATATTTAAAAGAGTTAATGAATTTGATAGGGCGACAATCTCACGAAAGTTTATCGAAATTGTCAAGGCGGCCACCGTGCTTAAATTTGATGACTTTAGTCTTTTTTATATTTACAGCGAGGCTGGTTTCAATACAGTTCAAATGGAGTCGACCAAGTAGGGCTTGTAAAAATACAGTACAAGTTGGTGAGAATAAGGATTTGGGAGTGGAATTATGTCTATTGTAAAAGCTGGTAGATCATTAACGAACAGTGATGATAGGAGCGGACTTAGCCATCTTGCAGAACTCTTGAGAGCAGTAATTAATAGATTGTTGTGTCTTATGAATACAATAAAAATTTGCACAATGCCATGCTTTTCAACCTTTTAAGATTACATGTCTTTATCGTGTTATTGAGTGATAGAACAAGAACAACACTATAAGATTGATATGTATCAATCTTATAGTATCAATCTTATGAATCAACCATGGTAATACAGCTTACTTTTTTGTTTGCTAACTTTGCAAAGACTTTGTCGACGCCAATTTGGTCAACAGAACTTATAAATGTTTAGATTTAATCTCATTTATTTATAACTCATACATATTATCTTATATATTTAATTTAAGCCCAATACTATAAAACAAGTTGTATTCTTGATAAAATAAGTCTTTTAAATCAGTACTAGAATATATGTTTTACTTATTGCAGCTAAAATAATTACCTTCCAACAATCATAAGTTCCCATTCCCTAGCTTTGGCTCGTAATATTTGATATATATCGACAGTAAATATAGTACTGCTACTGTTAAATATCGAAGTCAAAGAGGACATCAATGCTGCTATCATGACAGCCAACATTAATCCTCTGATAGCTGAAAGATATGAACAATTCTTAGTTTTATTAAATCAACAATTTTTTAATAAATAAAATTTTTAATATTTACAAATTATATTATTTGGTAACATTTTGGATTGAATTTTTTTTTATAAAAAACGGGATTTTTGACGGAAAATTAAAAATAGAAAATTTAACGGGAATTTAGTTTTAGTCAAATGATTTGTTTTTAGTAATAAAACCAAATCATTATTTAATTATTAATTATTAATTAATTATTACTAAGAAATTTAAATGAAAATATTTCTTATGTAAAGCGGATTATGGCATTCCTTGGTGTCACTTCAGTGAACCTTAGTTATCTTCTTCATTTCTTTAAAGTTCTACTTACTATAGTTACATTTCGACCTATTTCTATTTAGATATTTTAGCTTTAACTAATATAATTAGATTTAATTCCCTAATTAATTAGATTTATTTATTTCGATTAATTATCATTTGTGCTTTGATTAATTATCAATTATCATTAATTAATTATCATTCGATTAATTATCAATTAATTATATTATCATATTATCAAATTATCATATTAATTATTTGTATTTTATTCACCTGTTGATGCTGATTGTGATCAGCTAAATATTGTAAAGTTGTCTGAACAAATTGGTTTACTTAAACGTTGTTGCTTCCAATTTACAACAAGAAGGATATAAAGATTATTTACTTTTATACAATAAACATTTTTGTTTTGGCGTGTTATTGAGCGATAGGACAAGAACGAAACTATAAGACTGATATGAGCCATGATAATACAGCTTACTTATATAAACTGGAAGAATTAATGAAATTATGATTACTGGTCAGTAGTAACTGTATTATGAAGCATTCCCGCATTTAATAGGTTACAATTAAAAATAAGAACAAAGGAATGTAGAGTTTCGATTACTTAATTTAATGAATTTAAAACAAATGTTGTGACAACCAAGGCTTTTTTAAAGTGTTATTGTTTGTTAGTAGCGACATTTGTTTTGCAATTTACCTAATTGGGATCGAATATTATAATTGCTTATCCACATACATTCAAATACAAATTCGAAAGACTATATTCGATAGTTATATAATTTAACTGTGTAGATTCAATTGATGCTCTGGGTATAGTTTATTTAACGCAATTAAATTATAATAAGTCAAGATAATCCTCGAAGATTATCTCGACTTATATATGTTTATACATATTATATATGTTTTAAATATTTTACTTTATGTAAAGTTTGTAATTGTGATTAAAATATTCATATATTTTTATCAATTAATAAAAAAATAAATGTTTACTAAACACTAACCGATAGGCATTAATCGTAAAACAAGCAAAGGAAATGCAACATCGTTACAACCACCGGATGATCCACAAATTGTGCTACATATTTCAGATTTTGAACAACCGATTTCATCTATTTAATTAAAAATATTGACTTGAAGTTATTTTTATTGTAAATGAATTATTTACTAGGCCATAGCGTTTTAGATATCATGCCAGGGAATGCCATCATAAACAATGGTAGCAGTTTAATTACTCCAGCGAGTAAGCATCCGGCACGAACATGATCCATATTTTTAGCTGCTAAAGTACGCTGCACAATAACCTGTAGGAAAATAAATAGTAAAAATTATTTTTATTACATTCATCATGTGTGATTAGCAAACATTTATAGACATTTAGCAAACATTGCATGTTAGTAATTGCAAATTAGCTAATTTGTAAATAGATAGTTGTTACGATGTAGTGACGTTTATATCAAAAATTAAAGGAAAGCATGATGTAATAATTATAATTATGTTGCTAGGATTGCACAAAGTGAGAGTCTTAAATGCCTATGAATTACTTCTTAATAAATTTAAAAGCATACCTGATCAGAACACCAATACCACATTCCAGAAATTGTAAAGCCAATTGAAGCAAGCCATGGTAAGTCGGAATCGAGAGGTCTCATGAATGAATAATAATACGGAGGTGTAATACCACACTGCGTTTTACTCAGCAACGTGTAGTTTGAAATTGCATAGGGGTAATATTCTTTCAGTTTTTGTAACCCACCCAATCTCGCAAAACCTAAGCAATTTTAATTAAAAAATTTTAATTAAAAATGCCTATTTGTTATTAAAAGTACCTATTGACATAAGTATGAATGCTCCGATAATCATTATGATGGTTTGAATAAAATCAGTCCATATTACCGCTGTTAGACCGCCTAAGCGAATAAAGTTTTGAGAATTTATTTAATTTTTTAATTAAATTTTTTGTTAAATAATTCTTATGCATCTAATTTTTTAATTAGCTGCACAAGACTTGTGTATTCAACTCTAACAACTTTTATTCAATTAATGAACAAATTTATCCAGAAAGCCTTATTCTTAACAAAACCAATATTGATGATAAAGAAGGTGTATATCTAGATATGAACATTAAATTAACTTTAACTAAAACTACTATTAATTTATATCGTAAAGATGACATATTTAAATTTACAAGAAACACATTTTTGCATGATCATTCATGCATACCATATAATATAAAATATAATACATTAAATAATGAAATTTTAAGAATTGCAACAATATGTAATGATATTGGCTTTCTTCAAAATCATTTAAATAATTTATAGATACATATTTTAAACTAGGTTACTATAAAAATAACATCAAGCAGAAAATAGTAAAATATATAAATCAACACAATAATATTAAAAATAAATTTAAAATCATGAGCGGAAAATTTTTATGAATGGATAATAAATAATATACTTTGTATTAAAATAAGAAACTATATAATCAAATTTCATCAGAGGAAATACGTCATTGGCATGTATTTGACCCCACTGCTATGTTGTGTCGAGGAGTTAGGGACCGAAACCTGATAACATAGCGGTTTCTCCTCATGCCCTATAATCCTTATTCTGACACAAAGTCTGTTATTTATTAGTCAATTCATAAACATGATTTTTATCTTAAATTTCAATTTTTTATTTTAATTTAATTTAAATTATAAAAAATCTTATAACAATTATTTCTTTTATTATTTAATTATTAAATTTTGATTTAGCATTATTATGTTTTGTTTATTTTATAATTATATTAAATACGTAGACTCAGTTAGCAGATTTGATTTCTTCTACTAACATGTTATTATTGACCTGTGGACTTTGTTTTCTTCGTTAATATTGGTTACGACTTTACTATTATTTTTCTTATTTTCAAACAAGTTTGATGAATTATTAATTTTAAAAAAGGGAGAAGTTTGCATCCCAAGATGTTTACACTTTAAAATGTAAACTGCTACACGTGATCACATTTAAGAGATCCGGTAATGGCCAATAGCCAGGTTGCGTAGCGCGTGGGGTGAAGGTGGTAGATCTTTATAGATCTTGTTCCAGCCTGCAACCGCCTTAAGCAGGGCAGCCCCCTGTCAGATGGTGCTGGAAGACCCGTTGTAAGTTTAGTCTGAATCAACTAAACTAGGTGGCGACACCGAAAAAGCAACGTTTAAAAATATGACTTAAAAGTTACGTGTACTCAACCAGATTGGAAAAATACGTAAGTACTAAAGATTTTAATTTTAGATCTTTTAAATGTAACAGAAAAATTGTATAGTTTGTGATGTTATAAATAACAATAATTGTATTGTAAGTAATACGACAAACAAATGTTTTTCATTAAATATTAATAATATTTGTAACTGCAATACCGCAGGTGTAGTGTATCTAATACAGTGTACATGTGGATTGCAATATATTGGAAAAACATATCAAATGTTAAAAACTAGGTTTAGGCAACACATATATAATATACAGCATAATAGTCAAACTATATTTCATAAACATATGAGATTAATAGGACATGATATAGGATATTGTAAATTATTTATTTTAGAACATATTGTTGAAGAAAACATTTCAATATTAAATCAAAAACTATTAGAAAAAGAAGATTTTTGGATTAAAACGCTTAATTCCATGTACCCATTAGGATTGAATGACGTGGTACAAGGAATTGGCAGAAGTAGTATAGTAAATAATAAACAACTATATTATAATAATCCGGCTAAACGCAAACCAACAAGTCATGGTGATAAAAGGAATAAGAAAAATAGAGTTAAAAATATTAAAAAAGATATGTATATAAATGAACAATTAAAAATATTAAAACAACTTTTAAGAGATAATAATCTAAAAGATTTTTATGTAAATATAAAATGTCATGGCGATAAAAGGAAAATGAAAAATAAACTTAAAAATATAAAAAAGATAAGTAATAATATATATATAAATCTCTTAAATCAACTTTAATCAACTTTTATTTATTATCTCTTAAAACAACTTTTAAGAGATAATAAATGTATCGATGACATAAATATAGCCGGACTTTCAAATAATTCTAAAAAAGTAATAATAGGATCAGATTTAAGTAAATATATTCCTAAAATAAGGTATAAGCTGTTATCGCCATTAGGAAGAAAATTTTTAATTATAATAAAGAATTGAAATCGATATGTAACGATGATATTAGAAAATATTGTAGAAACAGAATGCAATTGCCAAAGTCTTAATTTTGATAAAATAAATGAACATATATGCACTCATAATCTAGAATTAATCGAAAACAACGAATTAAGGAAAATGTTATCAAAAGGGTATAAATATATATTAATAACAATAAAAATAGAAATAAAATTTACAATTCGTTATATAATGACTTAAATGCTTACTTTGATAAGTTGATTAATAGTGAAAGCTTAAATACATCAAAGATAAACATTTGGAAAACTTATATATTAGATAAAATTAGAGAGAAAATGAAAATAACAAACAATTATAAAAAGAAAGATCAAATTAATAAAGATATGTATACAGAACTTACTAAATTAAAGGATAACTATGACTAAACCAAAGTAATGACATTTGGAAAACATATATTATAATTATTTTTGGAAATGTTATGTATTTGATAAAATTAAAAGGAAAATTAGAATAGCAGACAATTATAAAATGAAATTTAAATTAATAATGATATGTACACAGAACTTACTGAATTAATGGATATCTATATAATAACAACTATTGATAAAGCTAGTAATAACTTTGTCTTCATATGCAAAAAGCTTTATAATGATATACTAATGAAAAAAGTTAATTATAATGATTTAAATGTAAATCTAACATATGAACGTAGTGAGTTGAGTTTGAAACAATTATTACAAGTCACTGTTCTATAATGGATAAAAAGGGTATAAAGGTTGAATTAGATAATAAAACTATACCTATATTATATTGGAATCCAAAATTACATAAAAATCCAATAACACTTAGGTTCATATGTAGTGCGTTTAAATGTACATTGAAACCCTTTCTGTTTATTATTAATTTTCTTCATTATTAATTCTACAAAAGAATTTTTAGAACAAACAAAAGGAATAAATTGTCAAAATATAAATACATACGATTTTAGTACGCTTTATACAAATCTAGATTTAGTAGATATTAAAGATGTATTAGAAAAATTAATCTTATATTCGGAAAAAGATATACATATATATGTTATAATAACTATAACGCATATCTAACAAAAATTAAACCATCAAGTAAATATAAATATATGGATAAAATTGAATTATTAGAATTCTTAAATATTTTAATAAATCAAAATTATTTAAAAGTAGGAACATCTATATTTATACAAAAAAGGTGTTCCAATTGGAGGTAATAGTAGCCCAATTATAGCTGACTTATTTTTATGCTTTATAGAATATGAATTTGTTCATAACTGTTTAAAAAATAAATCTAAATTATATAAAGATATGAAATATATGTTTCAATATATTGATGATATATGTGTTTTTAACTCTAATAATTTTTATTTTATAATTAAACAAATTTATTCAGGTAGCCTTATTCTTAATAAAACTAATTTTGATGATAAAGAAAGTATATTTAATATACATCAAAGTCCTCTCGGTTTAAATTCGATAGTACTTTGATTGCATTTTCTACTATTTGTTCTGACTATATCTACATGTATTTTCTCGCGCATTTCTGTCAAACAAGATTTTGCTCTAACGAATTCGGTGAGCTTCATAGTGCCACCTAGCATTAAAAATACATACCTTTTAAATATTCGATCTAATACAATCCAAATGAATATTATCCTTTCTTATTAATATGATAGTGTATAGTGCTATATTTATATATTTAGTTTTGAACAATTACATAGAAATTAATGCCACTTCGCATTAAGGAACGCATACCATTTAAATCTTCGATATAATTAAATCCAAATGAATATTATCTTTTCTTACCTCCGATTGTAAACAGGGCAGCCAAAACGACAAGAAATATAACAGATACATAAATATTCCAATTTAAAGCTTGCTGTAAAAATAAAGCACCGGCAAACAAATCGACCTTAATTAAATAAGTATTAAATAATTTTAAATCAAAAGTTGAACGAACTGATATTTTCGTGAATATTGAAAGGAGTAAGGCAACTACTGCCAAAAATACTCTGATTCGCTGTCCACCAAAACGCCTCTTTAAGTATTCCGGCATCGTATATACCTACACGTATAACAGTCAAGAAGTTGGATTTCTATAATATAGTTTTGTATACATACACCGGCGTGAATATAAACAGGAGCATATAACCATCCAAGTAAGATCAGCGTAAAAATCGCCTATATAGACAAAATGTGTATGATTTAATTTATAAATGTTTTACGTTTATTTCAAATCCTGCTATTGACAAACCGCTGTCAGCAGCTGTTCCAGCGAGTCCAATGAAATGGCCGCTTCCAATGTTACTAGCGAATAAAGATGCTCCAACCTACACACTTAGTTACTATAAGTAGTATTGAATATATATAAATATAATCTCACCAACACAAAATGCATATTTCTTCCAGCCAGAAAATAACCACCAATGCTTCCTCTGTTCTGACAGGAAGACTAAAATAATGTTTTAAAATTATTAAATAATGAAAAATAATGATAAAATTACTAAAATCATGAAATTAATGATACAAACGAAATGTTCACATGTCAAATATTTCTTACCCAAAATTAACCTGAGTTTAAACTTTGTTTTAATTTAAATTTAAATTTTTACTAATCGTTTTAAAACTCAATTATTAATTGGGTTTAAAGCTATAATATTTTTATAATCGCTTTATTATATATAATTGATAATTTTTTTAATTTACAATTTAATTTTAAGAATTATAAAATTTTTATAAATTAAAAAAATTAAAACTTTAAATGAGTATTTGACCCATTGAAAGTATTTGACTTACTCACTTGTCAGGAGGTTTTTAGTAAATATACTGTAAAATAAGCCAGTTATTTACCTCAGAGAGATGTTTAAATGCAGCTACATTTCGACAAACAGCATGATCTATAAGTTAAAACAGCATGCAAAATTCAAATTTACATATGATTATTTTATACGTAAGAATCCAAAGAACGTATCTCATTCGTTAGCTTTGTCAATTGGAATCTTTAGATTATATTTTGACGTGGCTTTTGTGACTGTTGAGTACTGCATATGGCGTATTGTACTTCTTTAGAGCTAATATATGTGTAGTAATCGTTTGGTATAACTCAATACGTTGACACTCACATTGATTAATGTGATTGTCATTGATTACCTATTATTGATTAATGTCAGGTAATATTTACTGTCTATATTTACTTTTCTAAATTTACTTTTCTATATTTACTTTAAAATATATAAATTAAATTTATCTTTTTGTACAGAAGATGACTGGAATTATGACTCCTTACTAATCGCTTTAAAACTCAATTATTAATTGGGTTTAAAGCTATAATATTTTTATAATCGCTTTATTATATATAATCAATTATATCAATCATATTTTCTATCCGCTTTAAACTTGAATTGCTAATGAATAGTTATGGTGTAAATCATAACAGTATTTCTGTATTCTTCTGAGTTGTTTTATCTTGATCCAAGGAATTTTTCAAATTTGTTTAATTAATAATTAGAGATTTAAGAAACCCTTAATTAAATTAAAAATCCTTAATTAATAATTAAGGGTTTTATCTTTATCCAATGAATATTTCCAATTAGCTTAATTAATAAGTAATGCGTGTTTTAAACAAAAATACTTTTTTCATCACTCTTTTAATTATTAAAATTTCTCACGCTACTTTAATCCTATATATACGCCAATAGCAGTACGCTACATTTTATTCTTGGTTGATCTCATCAGCTCCTGATCCAATATCTACATTTCACGTTTCGGTCCTTTAAAGTTAGGCTGGCGATCACTCGACTCGTCTGCTTTATTGGCATTTTAGATTTAATAAAAGACTTCCTTCTTACATTTTGCAAATTTAAGTAAAACCATTTTTGATTTCAAATTAAATTAGCGTTGGTAGGAGAAGGTGCAACCTTCAATTTGAAAACCTACCTGTGAAGGTAGTTAGGTTTTCCTATAAAAACCTACCTACCTATCTATCATAATTGAAATCATTTATGATTTCAATTATGATTTCAATCGAAAGTCTTTCATTAAATCTAATTGCCAATAAAGCAGACGAGTTGAGTGATCGTCAGCCAACCTTAAAAGGATCGAAACGTGAAACGTAGGTATTGGATCAGTAGCTGATGAGGTCCACCAATACTGAAATGTAGCGTACTGCTGTTGGCTTATAGAAAAGATTAAAGTAGCGTGTAGAATAGTTATCAAAGTAGTCAAAATTTACAATTGTAACAATGACTGCGCAATTAAATTAACTTAAAATTAGGAAACAAACTATAGATGACTAGTCTGAAATACTAGTCATCATAATAGTTTTATGAATGGTATGAATAGAATTAGATCAACGTGCAATGTCATGGCTGCACAATTAAATTAACTTACTATTATAATTACATACAGATCATTAGCTTTTGTAGCGTGTTAGAAGGGATAACCAACTTCCACTTGACCTTAAAATAATCAAAAACGAAAGCATCGTTTTTCGACGGCATCGCATCGTTTGGAAATTAAGCATTAGGATTAGCGAGCGAATCAAATCTAACACATGTACATATTCACTTTGTTGGACAGATGCATCTAAAAATGCCATTTTATTTAGTGAGCATCTGTTCACGTACATCACTCAAAATTTACCATTAAACGTCAACTTTGCCATAAAAGTTCATCAACATGCCGCTGTGGTTATCTTTAAAATATTGCTAATATCTCTAGCAGACTCTTTCAATTGTAAAATTTTCTCGAAAATGTACTGTATATTGATTGTTTGAAATTGTAGCAAGTATTTGTTGTTAGGAACTACATTTGCACGATATCACTGCTTCCAATGTTTGCTTTTATGTACAGAGTTCACATACTTCCGATCTTGTACACATGTCAATTTATTATATTTTCATGCCCAGAGGCAATTTAGGGTAATAAATCAACTCTTCTCAGTAATGCTAACATCAATAATATCTTTATAATAATGCTTTTTTAATTAGCTAGGCGCAAATGAGTCCGATATATTAAGTTATAACTAAATTTTTCTTACACTCAACCTTTTGTAAGTGTCTGTTCCAAGAGTAGTTGCATGACCGAAGAATCGCTAAGGACTTATGGGGAATGACCTATTAGCATGTATTTGCCTGAAAGGCAACTTACTTTTCATTAATGCCAGTATTCTTTTTAAATTTATTATCCAGAGTATTTATTATTTTCAAAATATTTATATAGTTATTTCTTACCGTTTTATGGTTTAAACATAAATCAAACGTTCTGGAAAATGAGTAATAACTTCAACTTACCGAAATTCCAAATTCTTTTATCACCAGGAAATATAGTGCTTATCCATCTGACAAATGAATGTTTACTATTTAGCTGGTCATCTTGAAACTTACGTCGTTTCATCATCTTTTGCGAATTATGAATAAGTATTTAGAACAGACGAATGTTGTGGGATAGCAAGAAGCAAGATATTTCCTGACTTTAAATCAAAAAATGGATTACACTCAGGAGCTACATAAATTCCATTAAATCGATTAGATAATGAGAGAGGGGGCATTTTTGATCATGACTAATGATGTTTAGGTAATATTATAAAAGTAATAAGTAATAACATTAATAATATGCTTATAAAGTTGATTCCCATCATTTTATAATTAAAATAAATTTAATTAATAATTTTAATTTTATTATTAATTTAATTAATTTTATTAATAAAACAAAATTAGGATACAAATAATAAATACCACTTACCCAAATTCCAAAGCCTATTACTACCATAAAATAGAGGGCTAGAACTAACCCATCTGCCCAATGAATGTTTACGTTTCCGAGTACAGACATTTATTGAAGACTGTTTTAACTTTTTAAAAGTTTAACTCGCAAATTTCAATATTTGTTTGCTTTGTCTTTTTAACTTTATAACGAAAATAAGTACGCAAAGTTAATATATACTATATTTCGTATGTTGTAACTTCTCTCCTCACTTCTATAAAAATATTACACATCTCTTTAGCCAAATCTTAAGCTCTTGATTTAAGAAACCTTTACTTTGAGTCAATGCTAACATTTGTCTTGCTGAAAAACCTAGTGAATACTCATCTCTTTACACTTACTCACCGATATAATTAGTAGAGTAAAACTGCTAATATAGTATTATTTTATCCTTTTTTAATTTTCGCAAGGTAAAAACGAATTGTAGCAATAACCTCAATTTAATATTAAGGAAATTGCTAACAAATAGCAATTTACCTGTAAGTGCCGTGATATAAATCAAAAACATCTTTAATTAAAAGTCATTTCAATTTTTTATAAATGAATTGAATTAAATAAAAAATATCGTTAATTAAAAATTATTTTAATTTTTTAAAATGAATTTTAATAAATCAAAAATATCACCATTTAAAAATTACTGTATTATTTAACTACAATTTTTATTCCATTTGACACATGATAGAGCGTTGTCTGCAAATGTTGCTATTAACAGAGCTTGACAGGTAACTCGAAATTCTTCATTATTTGATACTATTATTGAAGTATTAATATAAACCGAAAATAAAAATTATTTTATTTTTTTTAATGCATTTCAATGAAAACATCATTAATTAAAATTACTGTATCACATTATTAATGTATTGAAATAAATTGAAAGTATCATAAAGTAAAAATTATTTTAATTTTTTATGAATGTATTTTAATAAATCAAAAAAAATCGTAATTTAAATATTATTTTGATATTTTATAAATCGAAAACATTGTTAATTAAATAATAAATACTAAAGCCACAATCTTATTACATTTCAAATATATATATTATTACAGAAACGAAAAATAAAATATCCTTTATTTGATAAAAATCTTATATTTTGAAAGCTTCTGTTATCATCATCAAGATTTCAAAAAAAAAGTTTCACAATTTCCCCTTCGTGTTTCCAACATTTATACAAAAATACAAGCATTGATGTGCCCCGCATTTCTAATTAAAAGAAAAAGAAAATACCGAGAAACAAAACAATCATACACTAAAATTTTACACACATTTTAAAAACAACAAAAAGATAAAAGAGAAAAAGACAGAATCATAAAACAAAATAAAATTAAAACCATAAAATAAGTGACAAAAAATACGAATTTAATAATAAAAATAATGTAAAAGTAGAGTAATAAATTATAATTTAATTTAAACCAAAACAAAATAATAATACAATAAGAAAAAACAAACGAACTGAAAAAATTAAAATAATGCAATATTGGAATAATTAATTATAATTTAATTTAAGGTTGTAATCGGATTTATTATTAAGCATTAAATTAGGTATTTTTTAAATAAAATACGCTTCTTGAATAATGCGAGATAAGAAGTTACTTTCAAATGATAAAATAGATGCATTTTCAAAATCTACGGAATGATTTAAACTAACAAAATGCTGAGCAACAACACTAGAATTGGTCCCTTTACGTACATTATAATTATGTTGTTTAATACGCTTAACCAAACCTTGACACGTTTGACCAACATATACCTGATTACATTCTTTACAAGTTATTTTATAAACAATTGCATTTTTGTTAAAATCTGGTTTATGCTTAAAAATTTTGTAAAGTTTAGGTAATTTTCTGTTAAAAATGTGCACTTGGTAAAAACAACTATTTTTTATGTTATTATTAATAAACTTTGAAAATATTGAATTCCACTTGTTACTAACAAAAGGTATTCCTATATGACGTATTCTTTTTTAGGACCAAAAACTTTATTTTTATGCGCTAAAGATTTAAATTTAGCTTTCTTAATAGCCCAAAGCGGAAAACCATATTTTAGTAAATTATGTGTGATGGCCTTTTCTCTTTCACAAATTAAGTGATAGTTAGAACAGATAAGCCTGCAACGTAAGTAATGCGACGTAGCAGCGGAAATCAGCCAATTAGTTGGAACGTTTGATGTCTAAGAAACAATATCTGGCCCTGCACCAAATTTTTGAAGCGCACGTTTGAAGTATAGAATAATTAACCCGCTTAACCAAAACATCGAGAAACGGTATACCCACATTAGATTCAGAAGAAACGTACCATTGAATTCGAGAATCCTTAGAATTTAGCGTATGGGTAAGGAAATCCTGTGTAACGCAATTCTGAGCAACCAAAAAACATCGTTAACATAACGAAACCACTTGACAACTCCATCAATACTATTTACAAAAGAATTTTCCCGATTCATCATGTATAACTAGGACAATACAGGAGCAAGAGGGTTGCCCATTGCCACTCCATCGATCTGATCCCACATTACAGATTCAAAAATAAAATTACAACGACTGGTACACATTGTAAGGAGAGTATGCCAATCTTCATGATTAAGAAGAATATCACAAGGGGGTTAAGAGCTAATATATCAGCTGCAATGTTTATAGCATCAGAGAGCGGAACGTTCGTGTAGAGGGAGGTAATGTCAGCTGTAAACAATGAATGTTCGAAGGCGTTATGTCCACGGATTAAACGAGATAAATGAGGTCCATCTTTAATGTATGAGAAATGACTATCAGATATATAAAATCGTAAAGTGGACGCAATAAACTTTAAAAAGGAGCCCTCCTCCTTAGAGGAGGGCTTCAGCCTATTCCGTCCCCAATTTTGATAACATCAAAATTGGCAAAATGCTTATGAAGAATACTGCTAGGGGAAATGAAGAAGCTGCCCATGGGCAAATAACGAACCTGGATGGGGCTAGTGGCGGATGGGGGCTACCTCCCTACACCTAGCTCTGTCTAGGTAGGCAATCCCCCAATCCAACTAATCCATCACAATGCAGAGTACTCGTAAGCCTTTTTCACTAAATATCCTTCAGTGGAACTCAGAAGGTGCTTCTGCCCTTAGACTTCTATCCGGTAGAGACGCATATGTTATAGTCCTTCAGGAGACGCGGTCTATCCGTCTCCCCTAGGGCATTACTCGATTTATCCCAAAGCATATCTGTTCCCACTATACTCCGTGCATAACCCCACCTCACGCCTCTTCATCTCAAGGACTCTTGACTTTAGTTCAATGCTCATTAAGGTCCTGCCTCCTATTAAATTACTCGTGTCCAGCCATGTCTTGTTTAGTAGTTTCACTTGGTAAGAACGGTAAACGCCTCAGTCTAGCCAATGTCTACATCTGTCCAGGGTAGATTCACAAGAACCGTGACCTCCTGGATAGTATTAATGATAGGGCTATGACATGATACTTGAGGAATACCACGACAGAACTGGTCGTTGGATCATCACATCACTTCTCAGAGCTAGGAACGGTCATCTTATTCACAAACCACCCTTCCCCACCTTTCATGGCCCATCAACAAATTCAATCCTCAACATTTTACTGCTTCACTTGAAGTGGTTGCTTAATCCCCTCTGCACGGAGCAGTCGCGCCAACAATTGTCCACCTCTCATGACCTAATTCGTTGAAGAATTGAGGAAGATACATTGCTTCGAAGAAGGTTTGCTTTGATCCAATAGAAGTGGCCTTCTTCCAGGCGGCTATCCACCTCTTTCCCCGAATAGGAAATGAGAGTCTGGCCAAATTTAATACCTACCTCTTTTCGCAAGCTACCGCGATTCTATCGACTACCTATAAAGATTGCTTATAAAATCCCACTCCAACAAAACTCAAGGTCATAGCTAAATTACTGAACCTCCCTAATCTCTCTGTTTCCGCCAGACAGGCTCTCTCGAATGAATACTGGAGCACTAGATATAGGTTCCAGCTAAGTAGGGATAGGACGAGTATTGCTCATCTTAATCCTTCTCAATCTTCCTTTTGGAAGATTTTCAAGAAGAAGTTGTTTGCTGGAAGGATAGAGCATTGGGTTGGATAGGTAATGTAGGCCTTGATAAAGTTTTGGACGAGTCACTAGCACTACACAACTATGGAGCCACTCAATCACCTCAACCAATCCCGCCTTTGTGTAACTTCAGGAGCAGGGATCTATCTGTTACGGATATCCTTAACTCATGGGGTCCACTCCCGGGCACCTCCAAATCCGTCGCTTCACTTTATTCTCGGGTCTGTCAGCTTTTGACAGATGATCAGAGAAGAGAGGTGGCCGTCACCATGCTTTTAGCCTCCCCATCCGATGTAGCAGGCATCAATATTAGTAAGCGTGTTTTTGTTCCTAAGAAAAAATCCTGCTCATGCCCAAAGATCTGCGACCCATTTCGATTTAAAATGCCCTCGTGTCGATTTATAAAAAAGCGCTTGCACGTAAAATCCCCGACTACCTGAGTAGGCGTAATTTGATCCCTCCAGGTTTTCATGGGTTCGTTAAAGGTCGCTCGGTCCATTCAGCAGTTGGTGAAGTGAAGCAATTTTGTCGGGAGAATAGCCATCGTTTAGTTGTGGCTGTTTTTCTTGACTTTTCTGCTGCATTTGACCGCATCTCCATTCCATTTGTGATATCTTCTATCAGGGTCCATCTGGTTGCCTGCGAGAGTTGTGAACAGCTGGAGATTCTGCTGTACACCAAGCGATTTTACTATGAAGACGACCCTGATGCGCGTCAGTTCTACCCTATTACGGGTGTTCCTCGAGGATCACTATTTTCTCCTATCTTGTATCTTGTTTATCCACTAACCTATTCAAAATATTTAAACGCGAACAATGTCTTGTGGTGTATGCTGATGACACCACAGCTCTGTTCTCTGGACACAGGTGCAAAGACGTAGTCTCTGACATCAGCCGGTACTTTTTAAGATTTAAAGATCAGCTACCCAAATCCAATCTTATTTTAAACTCCGCTAAATTGCAGGTGGTCGTCTTTAATGGCACCCCTGAACAAAGCAAAAACTTAAGAGATTAGCACTCTATGCGCTCTCCTCCATATTAGCCTCTGAACCACTCCCCATTTTCACAAGTCGAGTAAAATACCTGGGGTTCACCGTTACGGTGAACTGGTCGGCGAAAGCTGACCTGGATAGACTTAAACGTATCCTGAAAAAAGCTAGGTAGGGGCTGAAACGGGCTCAACAACTGTCATTGAAAGGGAAAACTTAAGTGCGCCTTTGGTGCACTTGGACCATCTCGGGATTAGTCTTCTTTTCGAAAGGACTTCCCCATAGCAAAGGCTAAGGTTTCTTAAGCTCCTCGTCTCTCGTTTACCCAGCATAGTCCGCGCCGATTGGATTCTTCGGGGGTGAAAGACCCCGGGTGGTTCAGTCGGAAGGCGGCGGGTTGGATTGGTTGGGGGGCTCAGATCTCCTTGGATTTGAGGCCTAGAAGAAAAAAGAAGACGGTTAGCGATTCTAATATTTTTGTTTTTCTTTTTTGGTAGATTGTCGTTTGACTAAGCTATGATGAATCATGTCTTATTCTATTTAACTGTGTGCACTTTTTAAATAAACTCTTATTATAATACTAACTTTTATTATTAAATATAATTTCGTCAATTAATTTTTTATTAATTAATCATTATTTTTTAATAAAAAATTAAAACTTTTACCATTTATTATAGACGGTGAAATCATATGAAATTTTGATTTTGCTTTAATTGTAAAGTGTAATGACTATACGTAATTTTAATTCAAGTTGTCGACACAGTTTAGCGCTACCGAAATAGTGGTCATCGCTTAGAATGTGTAAATCTTTTTCTTATATCAAATACAATGTGCAATCAGAATAAGTAATGTTTTACATTATAGCAGTTTACACCAAAATATGCCGGTGAACTATATATATATTAGTAAACAACTCTGAAGGCTTTAAATGTGCTTTAAAGAATTTTGAACAATGACCTAGTTGATTGTACGAACGAAGTATTATATATATTTGAATGTAAGTCAGTTAATATTTCTTTCACTTGATATTTGCTGTAAAGAGATTTGCAATTTCACAAAATCGTATTAATGGAATTGTTAAGCAGTGTCTTTTTGCTTATCATTTATTTTGCTACTTGTGGGTGTCGGCGTATTATATATAACAATATTCCTGACGATAATATGACTATTATTGGAATGGATGCACAGTACGACGAACTTCAAATCAATGAAACTATAAAAACATTATTTGAAAGATCAGCTGAACATGGAGAACTAAGCTATATGCTACCACTTTTTCAAAAGCTAGTAAATCAAGGAGTAAAGAAATTTAAGCTAAAGTGGGAAGTTACAGACATGCCTGGCTATGCATGTTTATGCAAGCAAACACCAACAGTAAAGAATCCAACAACAAGCCAATCCAAAATGAATGAAAATAGCAATGATCCACTCATTAAATTATTCAACAATATCGGTTTCGAGTAGATGTCATATATACATGTATAATTATTAAAAAATTATAAATGTTTACTTTGTTGGTTTCAAATTGAGCTAGATTTATATGAAAGTTTTCCTTATTCACTTTCGTTTTAAATATTTTATGTATATATGCAATAATTCATTACTCCAACCTTTCGACGTTATTTTGTATTGACATAAAATTTTCGATTACGTAAAAATTAGTAAATTACAGATATACTATAGAAAATTAATTTTTTATAAAATTAATTAATTTAATATAAATAAATCAACAATTCATTTTTAACTAAATTAGTTTCTTATAAACTAATTAATCTATTATTATAAAATTATTTAATTTTTTATAATAAATTAAGTAATCAATTTAATAGTAATTTTTATAAATTTATTTGAGTATCAAATTAATAATAAATAATTGAGCTGTACTTTCATGCTTTATACATTTTATGTAATTATGAATAATTCTTTACTCAACTCTTTGACAAAATTTCGTATGTTAAATAAAATATCAAGTTAAAATAACAAGTTAAAATTAATATTATGTTAAAATTATAAATTTTAACTTGATATAAATATAAATTCTATAAAATCTTATATAATTATTTATTATCTTTATTTCAATTTATCTAAGATAATTTATTTATATTAATTTATTAATTTATTTATAATTTATAGTACGTTCTCTAAGACGTGCTTTTAATCGTATATATAGCGCTTTCTAATTCACGGCCAGCAAGAAATATTTGATTTTATTAGATTTTCCAACTCCTAGAAACCTTGATTTAAAAGTTAATAGTTTGATAGTTTATTTACTACTGAGCTATTTATATTGACTTTGGTATATTAATTTTAATGTTTATTGGTTTGAGTGGTTAAACGTTACTCTGTTTTCTAAATTATACACGTTATTAATAATTATACAGTTATAAACTTAGGAATTGTATTCTCAATCAGGAATACGCAATAACTACATATTTCCAATTGCATATGCCATTTTACATAAGATACAATAACAATAATCTGAGATAATTTATTTTAAAATAATAACACTCTGCCGCAACAAACGATGAGGAAGGATCAACATCTAAACGTTATTACAACACTACAACGTTAACACGGAAAGCATCTACTAAATTAATAATACTAATTCAGAGGTCGTTAAATTGCAATAGAGATAGTGTTTTTAAATGGATGCAAGTTCGAGTATGTAAGAACAGTTGGCACATACATAAACAGTATTTACAAATACAGGCTCACAACAAAACAGAATTAGCGTGGATTTTTCTGCAAATTCCGGTCCAAATTCCAAGGTAAGTAGAGTTTGTTCGTCTTATGTAACCCCATGCACGGAGATGAAGCTTCCTCTAGTGCCTAAATTGGTTAATCTTACAATCATTAAGTTTTTACAATTTCTTGAAAGGAAGAATATATTCAATGTATTGATAAGAGGTTTCACTAATGAACTTAAAGGCAGGATAATTTTTCACTCAATCAAATACTACGAGGCGGAAGTACGTATTTCATTTTGTACCTCCGACCTCGCAAAGTCCTACATATACTACTTCCAAGAAAAATTGGCTGGATATGGGACACTTTTTTACAAGCCTATTCAGGCCTCAATAAAAATAAATAACTTACCACCTTTCATATCGGAGGAAGACAAAAAAGCTTGAAAAGGATTTTGAAATCTCAGATGTTCGATTGATCACAGGAAAAAATGGCCTACCTATCCTTGTGGCCTTCGGCTCAACTTCAATTGACAAAGTTCACTTACTTTCTTATAACTCTTGTAGCCCTTTTAGGACATAATTTGGTATTCACAGTCCTAATCAGCGATGACATGACCTACCCACACTGTGATTTTCTTTTTAAGATTAAAACATCATTTATCAATATCCAATCTTATTTTCAATTTAGCCAAATCGCAAGTGGTTGTCTTTCATGGCGCTCCTGAGAAAAGAAAAAATTAAAGAGACTATCACTCTCGGCTCTATCTTTCATATTGACTAATCAAGCACTCCCTACCTTCACAAGTCGAGTAATATATCTAGGGTTCACCGTTACGGTGAATTGGTGAGCTAGGTGGGCTCTGAAACGGGTTCAGCATATATCATTGAATGAGAAAACTCAAGTGCGCTTTTGGGACACTTGGGCTATATCGGGATTAGTCTTCTTTTCTAGAGGACGTCCCCCCAAAGCAAATACTAAGGTTTCCCAAGCTCCTCATCTCACGATTACCGAAATAGTCCGTCTCGACTGGTTCTTCGAGGAGGGGGTTAAAGACCCCGGATGGTTCAGTCGTAGGGCGGCATGTTGGTGTGACTAGAGGGCTCAGATCCCTGTTGATTTAAGGTCGTAACGTATTAGAAGACTTGAATTAATGGTAACGACTGATGACATTTGACCTTGTTTTTATGCATGTTTCTATTTTTAGTTAGTTATCTGTTTTATAATTGTTAAGAAAACCCTAATTATTAATACAGGCGGATACTCGTGTATGCACATTACAATATTTGAGTAAAATTTATCAGGAATACCGTCAAGGGAAAATCTCATTAGACATGTTCGCTTTCTTTGACTACCAAACTTCCAAATGTTAGGAAATTCAACGGCAGACGTAAATTGGATATCACTACCAGTGAGAATTGCTTCAAATCCCAATTAGATACACGCGAACGAAACGCCGTCGTCTCTATTAAGGAGAAACGCTTTTGCAGGATAAGCGACAAGGGTTGCTCTCTAGTAAGATAAGCTAATTTCGAAGACGAAACCTTGCGGGACAAGCAGAAGAAGTATTTTAGGAATTTCTTTTTGAATCTATAAATTTGCTTTAAATTCTGAATAGGCAAATCCTGTCAACTATCCTTCATGGCTGTAGGATAGTTTGTTGAACGTAAAAGATTGACCGTACTCATACAAGAAGCAACCTTACAAGCAATTGTATCAAAATGATTAGTAAAAATTTACTTAGAAGACAGATTAAAGCCAAGATAACAGAATTGTGTACACATTTGCAAATTCATACCGTCATATGTAATTATATTATTTATATTTATGTATAGTATAAAATGCGGATGCCCAGTTATCTGATTTGTTATACCGACAAGTTAGGATTGACCTGTAGACTTTGTTTTCCAGTTAATATAACCTCTGTCAGAAATACTAAAGCTTCGTATTATTGATAAGACAATTTTTCTGCTAACTTTCATGCAAGTTTGATGATTTATTTTTTCTTATTATAAAGAATTATAAATCAACAAAATATTAAAAATAAATTTAAACTCTTAAGCGGAAAATATATACTTTATGCTCTATATTAAATATATACGTTATACTTTATATTCATTAAACTATGTATTATTGATACGATATTTTTATTTTTCTACTAATTTCCAAACAAGTTTGATGATTAATTTCTATTTCATATAATGGAGATGTATAAATCTTCAAAATATTATTAAAAATAAATTTAAACTATTAAGGGAAATTTTTTTATAAATGAATAGCATACAATATATATATGAATTATATAATATATAATTATGTATTTAGAATTTTATGAAATATTTTATATTCTAATATAAAATATAATTATATTTTATATTATAATAATATAAAATATAATACATTAAATAATGAACTTTTAAGAATTGCCAAAATATGTAATGATATTGCCTTTCTTCAGAATCATTGTAATAATTTAATAGATACATATTTTAAACTAGTTACTATAAAAATACCATCAAACAGAAAATACCGGAAAACTTTTATGGATAGATAATATTTGTATCATAAATGTAATAAATAATACACTTTATTTATTATTAGGTATCTTTACTTCTTATTTATATACGAAGACTCAGTTATCTGATCTGATTATAAATATTTTGCTAATACGACAATTCGTGATCCTCATTTCTCGAATACTTATATTCGTATAGGTAGGATATTTGTATATTATTTTTATAAAATTATTTGTATATTTTTCGAGCTACAAAAATAATGGTTGACAATTTGCACGACAGCAATAAATCAGACATTAGCCCCGTCATTAGAGAATTTCTGGACTTTGAGCTATGAAACTTAAATTCCTCCTCTATAATTATGCACAATTGAAATCGGGTTTAATGGATTCTTTCTTGGAAAATCCTTCATTTTTACAATCTAAAGAATGTAACGTAATTTTCCTTTACTTGTTTCATTTATTATAGCAATTGTTCCAAGCTGTAATTCAAAACGAATTAATAAATCTATTCGTAAATAACGATTAAATCAAGAACTTGCATTTCGACGTGTGCTATTGTTTTCTGATAAGAACATATTCATCAATAACTATTTAAACAAAATGCATCGTATAGAGTTCACCTCAATGACAGAAGCGTAAATTCCCAATGAATTACAACTTACTTATCGATGAGAAGACACAACATGCCAATTAGCATTTCAATCGTTTTCTGATTTAGTTCAAAGCGGTCATGTGTTAAAAAACCATGTAAACTAAAATGAGCAATAAAGCTACTACACGAGTTTCTTGTCTTTTTATTTTAAATTATATTTTATATTAGAATAATATAATATATAATACATTAAATAATGAACTTTTAAGAATTGCCAAAATATGTAAATGCCTACTATGTAATTGTCTTTCTTCAAAATGATTAAAATAATTTAATAGATATTTATATTTAAATAAAATTATTTATTATCTATTATTATCTCATTATCAATGATAACTGCTTTTTAATTCTACCTTTAATTGAAAATTTCAATTTGCATGAGCATTCGTTCATAATTTAAAAATAATATTTTTAAGAGCATATATAAAATTTAAATTTTAATAATTTAAAAACATATTTTTGATTTGATAATTCATGCATACCATATAATATTGAATATAATATATGAACTCTAAAGTTTAAATTAATTTAAACTCTAAAGCGGAAAATGTATGTGGATGGATAATAAATAATATATTTTAATACATTATAGATAATATAACCTTGATAATATCCTTGATATATCCTTTTCTAGATAATATAACCTTGGTCAGAAAAATTATAATATAATATAATATATATTACATATTTAGAATTTTAAAGAATATTTTATATTCTAATATAAAATATAATTATATTTTATAAAGGAATAAAATAAAATATAATACATTAAATAATGAAATTTTAAGAATTGCAACAATTTGTAACGATATTGACTTTCTTTAAAATCATTTAAATAATTTAATAGATGCATATTGTTAATAAGGTTACCATAAACATATCATCAAACAGAAAATAGTTAAATATATTAATTAACATAATAATGTTAAAAATAGATTTAAAATCATTAGCGGAAATCATTATCTGATTATAGAATTAATATTATCTTAATTTATATTATCTTATCTGGGTGAATAATAAATAAAGTACATTGTTTTTGAATAAGATACACTAGATAATCAAATTTCATCAGAGGAAATACGTCATTAACATATATTTATTCTCGCAGCTTTGTTTGGTCGAGGAATATGGTCCGAATCCTGATAGCACATCATTTCCTCCTGATTACCTTTAATCCTTATTCTAATAATCCTTATTATAAAAATTGTATTTTTTTATTTTTTTTATTTTAACTTTACCCAAGTTATATAAAATCTTATAACAATTAATTAAAATTATGAAATCTTTTCAAATTATTTATTATTTAATTATTAAAATTTTATTTAGCATTTTTTCCATCAATTTTTAAAGTATATTAAATACGTAACTCAGTTATCTGATTTAATTTATAAATTATTTAAATATTTATTGCAAGAATGTATTTTTTAGAGTGCAGTCGAAATCAAAGAGTTTAATAACAAAGGAGCAGCACTTACTGAGGATTGGGCACTTATAAATCCGAACGAGGTTTGTTCCATATCAAATATAAAATAAGATTTCTTCATAATGTAAGCATTGTACTTTTGTAAGATCAAATTAAAATTAAAATTGCAAAGTTTAAATATGATTTATAAAACAGTAAACAATTACAGTTAAATATTTTACCATTACCAAATTATTTATTGTATCAAAATTTATTCAATGTTGTAAATCATATAATAACCAGAAATAATAGCAAATTAAATAAATACTAGGTATTTATATATAATAACTAATAATTTTTATTTAATTAGTGAACAAATTTATCCAAAAAGGCCTTATTCTTAACAAAACCAATATTAATGATAAAGAAGGTGTATATCTAGATATGAACATTAAATTAACATTAACTAAAACTACTATTAATTTATATCGTAAAGATGACATATTTAAATTTACAAGAAACATATTTTTGCATGAGCATTCATACATACCATATAATATAAAATATAATACATTAAATAATGAAATTTTAAGAATTGCAACAATATGTAATGATATTGGCTTTCTTCAAAATCATTTAAATAATTTAATAGATACATATTTTAAACAAGGTTACTATAAAAATAACATCAAGCAGAAAATAGTAAAATATATAAATTAACACAATAATATTTATTATTACAGCGACGAAGAAGAAAATATCCTTTATTTGATAAAAATTCTATATTTTGATAGCTACTGCTATCATCATCAGAATTACAAAAAAACATGTTTCACAATTTTGTGAAACTTTGTCTGTTATTTATTAGTCAATTCATAAAAATGACTTTTATTTTAAAATTCAATTTTTTATTTTAACTTGATATAAATTATATAAAATATTATAACAATTATTTATTATTATTTATAATCTAATTATTAATTTTAATTTATTTATTTTTTATTTTTTTTATTTATTAAAAAATAAATAAATTAGTATTGATACATCGTCTGTTATTTATTAGTTCTGCTTGACAATCGATAAACTGTAATATTTAAAAGCATTTTAATAGTTAAGCATTGATTAAATACTCAAATAGTTAACAAGAAGGTGAGAAAAATGTTGCAATTTAAAGCAAAACTATGCAATTACGATAAACAATAAATTTAGTCAGATTTATATTAATATGATGCTAAGTTTCATTTGCACCTATAGATGACAGAGGCGCACAGTAAACTTTTGGAAATGACTTTTGTTGTGTTGCTGTGAACGCGTAGCTTCGTTTGCCAATATTTTTCTGCACCAAATCTAAGGTTGCTCCATGACTATAATATAAAAACAATATAATTTAATTATAATATCGGGATAATATCAAGGAATTTGTAAATTAATATAGATAAATAATAAAAATAGTTAATAATTATTTTGTAACTTAATATAGCAGCATTAGCTGATAAAATTATGTAACTGAGTTCTAAATGATAACCTCTATTACTTATTTGTCTGATTTAAATTATTATTCGTCAGATATAAATTCTGATTTAATATTTATATAACAAAGAAAAATGTTGGTTTCTTAAAATCAAGACAAAATGTGTAGAACCTTAAAATATGCATTAAAAACGTTTATGAGATAATATCATACAATGAGCCACTGACGAAGCCGTAACGAGGCGAAAGCTTTGGTAATATATATAATAACTAACTCAGCCTTTGATCTAATTAACTTTTCCATCTTAACAACATGAAGCTGAGAGATAAGCGGACATTTAATTCTTAAAATATACGGATGAAATCATGAAATTAAAAATATCACCGTATTGGAGTAATTTTAAATATTATTAAGTTTTTCTGATGAGAACATAACACAAAGAATAAAAACAATATTTTCTTAAATTTTAGAGTACATACGACTTCATTATGATAAATATGTTATTTTATAGTCAACCAGTCAAACGTTTTATCTAATAAATGTGTGTTCATATTAGTATGTACTCTTATGTGTTCACATCTGACAATTTAAAAATTACATCTACAAAATATTGTTAAAATAATATTGCCATATGTAATTATAGATTTGCGTTGTTATATATGAGAATCTGATAAAACACATAGCGTCCTTTTCAAAATGTTATTTTTCAAACTGTAATCATCATTAAACACCACCTATGCCTAGTTTAAGTTGTGGAGTTTGTATTATGTTGTTGATAATGACGGTATTTAACAAGTGTCTAAATTCAAAATTACTAGATAAATTTGGAAGATAATTTCATATACGGTGACGAAGTACCAAATTTTAAGTTTCAAATGATTGTTTTCATTATCAGATAGGCTCGCACAAATAACGTGTAAAGTATGCAAAATATGCCAGTTTCCTAACTTGCAGTAAAACGGTTCATGTGCATTGATGGTATAATAATCTCATTAAATTGAAATTTGTAAATCTCCTCTGCAACCTGCAGTAGATATGCATATATAAAGCGCTACTACATTAATAAACTTTAAAGAAGCTAGAATAATGCCTTAATTAATTTAAAAAAATTTAAATTTATAATTCGTAAGTGTTTAACGAAAATGTATAAAACATGTCTATTATATTTTTGAAACTTTTATTTTTTCCTGTTCATTTTAAGAGACTACAGTGTGTTCAATTTAAGAGACTACAGTGTGTTCATTTTAAGAGACAACAACGTGTTCATTTTAAGAGACTACAGCGTCAACGCAATTGATCAGTCTCCGAATGTTACCCCTCCTTTTGTAACAGCCCGATCAACTCAGTCCTAAGGACCAATGCTATTTCCTAAGTTTCTGATTTATCTCGCATATATCCTTTGCCTATTTTACCCCATCAAGTAGAGGCTATATACCTTAAATATTTAAGTTTTTTAGGTAAACATATGTTAGGATTATATTAAAATAAAAATTTAAATTACTGATGTTAAATATTTAATATTAATATTAAACATTAATATGCAATATAAATAACTGGTATTAAAATATTAATGATATTTAAGATTCTAAATATTAAATGAGTACTATTAAATTAATACTATTATATTAAATATTAATATTAAATATTAATACTTAATATACTATTTAATATTAAATAATATTATAATATAACCCATCAACAAGATGCTATATACCTTAAGACCTGATGCGGAATTAGGTGCGATCAGGAACCGGAGGATAGTGGAACAAACTAAAGTATTGAAGTTTTTCAGACAAACATTTATTAGGATTATATTAAAACAAGAATTTAAACTACTGATGTTAAATATTTAATATTAATATTATATATTAATATATAATATATTTAATATTATTAATATTACATATTAATATTTATATATAATATTAATGTTTAATATCAATAACTTTTAATAATTTTTTATCTCAACCGTAACTAAGGTGCTTCACATAATATGCAGTGCGTCACTCCCAATTGTCCGTCTAATAATATAATTTTTAAATAATATTATTATATTAGCCTTATTATAAAAATAGAACTTAATTGTACTAAAGAAAGATTTAAAAAACAACTAGAAGTACCTTCTTAAAATACTTAGCAGATTTTGCTTGAGCTTTTCATCTGTTAGCCCGTATGAAACTTGTAAAATAGTAACTACGTGATATGTCAATACCATAGCTGTCCTATCTTTTGCGCTTTTACAACCAATAAAATTAAAACCATTCAGCTTAGGACATATCTTAAAATCCAATATAAACTTTGAAGAAATCAATTTAAAAGATCACACCTCTAATGCCAAATGCGTAACTGAATGATTAGCAGATTTGTAATTTCTTACAAGATTTTCTAGTGTATCAAATTGTTTTTCCAAATCGTGATCTACAAATAACGAATAAAGCATGATTTATAAATTATACAACTTTAATAACTTTTACGATTGATAACAAAGTATTCCAAGGTAGCAAAAATTATTAATGCTAATGGTTGACCTTTCCCAATAATTAAAACGTCTATTCGAAAATTTCTGTGATTACAAATTGTAAATAAAAAAAGATAAATAATTATAAATAATAAATAATCATATAAGATTTTATATAATGTAAATTATATATTTTAATAATATTTTGTTGACTTGTATATTGTAAATTTAATATTTTAATAATATTTTGTTGACTTGTATATTGTAAATTTAATATTTTAATAATATTTTGTTGATTTGTATATTGTAAATTTAATATTTTTATAATATTTCATTGATTTGTATATTGTAAATCTAATATTTTAATAATATTTTATTTGTTGATTTGTGTGTTGTAAATTTAATATTTTATTAATATTTTGTTGATTTGTATATTGTAAATTTAATATTTTTATAATATTTTGTTGATTTGTATATTGTAAATTTAATATTTCAATAATATTTTGTTGATTTGTTTATTGTAAATTTAATATTTTATTAATATTTTGTTAATTTGTTTATTGTAAATTCAATATTTTATTAATATTTTGTTGATTTGTATATTGTAAATTTAATATTTTAATAATATTTTGTTGATTTGTATATTGTAAATTTAATATTTTTATAATATTTCATTGATTTGTATATTGTAAATCTAATATTTTAATAATATTTTATTTGTTGATTTGTGTGTTGTAAATTTAATATTTTATTAATATTTTGTTGATTTGTATATTGTAAATTCAATATTTTTATAATATTTTGTTGATTTGTATATTGTAAATTTAATATTTTAATAATATTTTATTTGTTGATTTGTGTGTTGTAAATTTAATATTTTATTAATATTTTGTTGATTTGTATATTGTAAATTTAATATTTTAATAATATTTCATTGATTTGTATATTGTAAATCTAATATTTTAATAATATTTTATTTGTTGATTTGTGTGTTGTAAATTTAATATTTTATTAATATTTTGTTGATTTGTATATTGTAAATTTAATATTTTAATAATATTTTGTTGATTTGTATATTGTAAATTTAATATTTTTATAATATTTCATTGATTTGTATATTGTAAATCTAATATTTTAATAATATTTTATTTGTTGATTTGTGTGTTGTAAATTTAATATTTTATTAATATTTTGTTGATTTGTATATTGTAAATTTAATATTTTAATAATATTTTATTTGTTGATTTGTGTGTTGTAAATTTAATATTTTATTAATATTTTGTTGATTTGTATATTGTAAATTTAATATTTCAATAATATTTTGTTGATTTGTTTATTGTAAATTTAATATTTTATTAATATTTTGTTAATTTGTTTATTGTAAATTCAATATTTTATTAATATTTTGTTGATTTGTATATTGTAAATTTAATATTTTTATAATATTTTGTTGATTTGTATATTGTAAATTTAATATTTCAATAATATTTTGTTGATTTGTTTATTGTAAATTTAATATTTTATTAATATTTTGTTAATTTGTTTATTGTAAATTCAATATTTTATTAATATTTTGTTGATTTGTATATTGTAAATTTAATATTTTAATAATATTTTGTTGATTTGTATATTGTAAATTTAATATTTTTATAATATTTCATTGATTTGTATATTGTAAATCTAATATTTTAATAATATTTTATTTGTTGATTTGTGTGTTGTAAATTTAATATTTTATTAATATTTTGTTGATTTGTATATTGTAAATTTAATATTTTTATAATATTTTGTTGATTTGTATATTGTAAATTTAATATTTTAATAATATTTTGTTGATTTGTATATTGTAAATTTAATATTTTTATAATATTTCATTGATTTGTATATTGTAAATCTAATATTTTAATAATATTTTATTTGTTGATTTGTGTGTTGTAAATTCAATATTTTATTAATATTTTGTTGATTTGTATATTGTAAATTTAATATTTTAATAATATTTTGTTGATTTGTATATTGTAAATTTAATATTTTTATAATATTTCATTGATTTGTATATTGTAAATCTAATATTTTAATAATATTTTATTTGTTAATTTGTTTATTGTAAATTCAATATTTTATTAATATTTTGTTGATTTGTATATTGTAAATTTAATATTTTAATAATATTTTGTTGATTTGTATATTGTAAATTTAATATTTTTATAATATTTCATTGATTTGTATATTGTAAATCTAATATTTTAATAATATTTTATTTGTTGATTTGTGTGTTGTAAATTTAATATTTTATTAATATTTTGTTGATTTGTATATTGTAAATTTAATATTTTTATAATATTTTGTTGATTTGTATATTGTAAATTTAATATTTTAATAATATTTTGTTGATTTGTATATTGTAAATTTAATATTTTTATAATATTTCATTGATTTGTATATTGTAAATCTAATATTTTAATAATATTTTATTTGTTGATTTGTGTGTTGTAAATTTAATATTTTATTAATATTTTGTTGATTTGTATATTGTAAATTTAATATTTTATTAATATTTTGTTAATTTGTTTATTGTAAATTCAATATTTTAATAATATTTTGTTGGTTTGTTTATTGTAAATTCAATATTTTAATAATATTTTGTTGATTTGTTTATTGTAAATTTAATATTTTATTAATATTTTGTTAATTTGTTTATTGTAAATTCAATATTTTATTAATATTTTGTTGATTTGTATATTGTAAATTTAATATTTTAATAATATTTTGTTGATTTGTATATTGTAAATTTAATATTTTTATAATATTTCATTGATTTGTATATTGTAAATCTAATATTTTAATAATATTTTATTTGTTGATTTGTGTGTTGTAAATTTAATATTTTATTAATATTTTGTTGATTTGTATATTGTAAATTTAATATTTTAATAATATTTTGTTGATTTGTATATTGTAAATTTAATATTTTTATAATATTTCATTGATTTGTATATTGTAAATCTAATATTTTAATAATATTTTATTTGTTGATTTGTGTGTTGTAAATTTAATATTTTATTAATATTTTGTTGATTTGTATATTGTAAATTTAATATTTTTATAATATTTTGTTGATTTGTATATTGTAAATTTAATATTTCAATAATATTCTGTTGATTTGTTTATTGTAAATTTAATATTTTATTAATATTTTGTTAATTTGTTTATTGTAAATTCAATATTTTAATAATATTTTGTTGGTTTGTTTATTGTAAATTCAATATTTTAATAATATTGTGTTGATTTGTATATTGTAAATTTAATATTTTTATAATATTTCATTGATTTGTATATTGTAAATCTAATATTTTAATAATATTTTATTTGTTGATTTGTGTGTTGTAAATTTAATATTTTATTAATATTTTGTTGATTTGTATATTGTAAATTTAATATTTTAATAATATTTTGTTGATTTGTATATTGTAAATTTAATATTTTTATAATATTTCATTGATTTGTATATTGTAAATCTAATATTTTAATAATATTTTATTTGTTGATTTGTGTGTTGTAAATTTAATATTTTATTAATATTTTGTTGATTTGTATATTGTAAATTTAATATTTTTATAATATTTTGTTGATTTGTATATTGTAAATTTAATATTTCAATAATATTTTGTTGATTTGTTTATTGTAAATTTAATATTTTATTAATATTTTGTTAATTTGTTTATTGTAAATTCAATATTTTAATAATATTTTGTTGGTTTGTTTATTGTAAATTCAATATTTTAATAATATTTTGTTGATTTGTATATTGTAAATTTAATATTTTTATAATATTTCATTGATTTGTATATTGTAAATCTAATATTTTAATAATATTTTATTTGTTGATTTGTGTGTTGTAAATTTAATATTTTATTAATATTTTGTTGATTTGTATATTGTAAATTTAATATTTTAATAATATTTTGTTGATTTGTATATTGTAAATTTAATATTTTTATAATATTTCATTGATTTGTATATTGTAAATCTAATATTTTAATAATATTTTATTTGTTGATTTGTGTGTTGTAAATTTAATATTTTATTAATATTTTGTTGATTTGTATATTGTAAATTTAATATTTTTATAATATTTTGTTGATTTGTATATTGTAAATTTAATATTTCAATAATATTTTGTTGATTTGTATATTGTAAATTTAATATTTTTATAATATTTCATTGATTTGTATATTGTAAATCTAATATTTTAATAATATTTTATTTGTTGATTTGTGTGTTGTAAATTTAATATTTTATTAATATTTTGTTGATTTGTATATTGTAAATTTAATATTTTAATAATATTTCATTGATTTGTATATTGTAAATCTAATATTTTAATAATATTTTATTTGTTGATTTGTGTGTTGTAAATTTAATATTTTATTAATATTTTGTTGATTTGTATATTGTAAATTTAATATTTTTATAATATTTTGTTGATTTGTATATTGTAAATTTAATATTTCAATAATATTTTGTTGATTTGTTTATTGTAAATTTAATATTTTATTAATATTTTGTTAATTTGTTTATTGTAAATTCAATATTTTAATAATATTTTGTTGGTTTGTTTATTGTAAATCTAATATTTTAATAATATTTTATTTGTTGATTTGTGTGTTGTAAATTTAATATTTTATTAATATTTTGTTGATTTGTATATTGTAAATTTAATATTTTATAATATTTTGTTGATTTGTATATTGTAAATTTAATATTTTTATAATATTTCATTGATTTGTATATTGTAAATCTAATATTTTAATAATATTTTATTTGTTGATTTGTGTGTTGTAAATTTAATATTTTATTAATATTTTGTTGATTTGTATATTGTAAATTTAATATTTTAATAATATTTTGTTGATTTGTATATTGTAAATTTAATATTTTAATAATATTTTGTTGATTTGTATATTGTAAATTTAATATTTTTATAATATTTCATTGATTTGTATATTGTAAATCTAATATTTTAATAATATTTTATTTGTTGATTTGTGTGTTGTAAATTTAATATTTTATTAATATTTTGTTGATTTGTATATTGTAAATTTAATATTTTATAATATTTTGTTGATTTGTATATTGTAAATTTAATATTTCAATAATATTTTGTTGATTTGTTTATTGTAAATTTAATATTTTAATAATATTTTATTTGTTGATTTGTGTGTTGTAAATTTAATATTTTATTAATATTTTGTTGATTTGTATATTGTAAATCTAATATTTTAATAATATTTTATTTGTTGATTTGTGTGTTGTAAATTTAATATTTTATTAATATTTTGTTGATTTGTATATTGTAAATTTAATATTTTATAATATTTTGTTGATTTGTATATTGTAAATTTAATATTTTTATAATATTTCATTGATTTGTATATTGTAAATCTAATATTTTAATAATATTTTATTTGTTGATTTGTGTGTTGTAAATTTAATATTTTATTAATATTTTGTTGATTTGTATATTGTAAATTTAATATTTTATAATATTTTGTTGATTTGTATATTGTAAATTTAATATTTTTATAATATTTCATTGATTTGTATATTGTAAA
This sequence comes from Pomphorhynchus laevis, assembly GCA_012934845.2. Taxonomy (NCBI): domain Eukaryota; kingdom Metazoa; phylum Acanthocephala; class Palaeacanthocephala; order Echinorhynchida; family Pomphorhynchidae; genus Pomphorhynchus; species Pomphorhynchus laevis. The sequence goes on along the minus strand of WNNJ02000084.1, from coordinate 61,454 downwards.
TTTAATATTTTATAATATTTTGTTGATTTGTATATTGTAAATTTAATATTTTAATAATATTTTGTTGATTTGTATATTGTAAATTTAATATTTTTATAATATTTTGTTGATTTGTATATTGTAAATTTAATATTTTTATAATATTTTGTTGATTTGTATATTGTAAATTTAATATTTTAATAATATTTTGTTGATTTGTTTATTGTAAATTTAATATTTTAATAATATTTTGTTGATTTGTATATTGTAAATTTAATATTTTAATAATATTTTGTTGATTTGTATATTGTAAATCTAATATTTTAATAATATTTTATTTGTTGATTTGTGTGTTGTAAATTTAATATTTTATTAATATTTTGTTGATTTGTATATTGTAAATTTAATATTTTTAATAATATTTTGTTGATTTGTATATTGTAAATTTAATATTTTTATAATATTTCATTGATTTGTATATTGTAAATCTAATATTTTAATAATATTTTATTTGTTGATTTGTGTGTTGTAAATTCAATATTTTATTAATATTTTGTTGATTTGTATATTGTAAATTTAATATTTTAATAATATTTTGTTGATTTGTATATTGTAAATTTAATATTTTTATAATATTTCATTGATTTGTATATTGTAAATCTAATATTTTAATAATATTTTATTTGTTGATTTGTTTATTGTAAATTTAATATTTTATTAATATTTTGTTGATTTGTATATTGTAAATTTAATATTTTAATAATATTTTGTTGATTTGTATATTGTAAATTTAATATTTTTATAATATTTCATTGATTTGTATATTGTAAATCTAATATTTTAATAATATTTTATTTGTTGATTTGTGTGTTGTAAATTTAATATTTTTATAATATTTCATTGATTTGTATATTGTAAATCTAATATTTTAATAATATTTTGTTGATTTGTATATTGTAAATTTAATATTTTATAATATTTTGTTGATTTGTATATTGTAAATCTAATATTTTAATAATATTTTATTTGTTGATTTGTGTGTTGTAAATTTAATATTTTATTAATATTTTGTTGATTTGTATTATTGTAAATTTAATATTTTAATAATATTTTGTTGATTTGTGTATTGTATATAAACAAATCAACAATCAAATTATTAGAATTACTAATTGTAATTCTATTTTTATTCAAATATCTTTATTTTTAAGATACTAGTTTACTTAACGAATTGACAAAAGCTCTTGCAAGTCATTGCAAGAGCATTTTTAATAATGAGATTATGATTTGTGATAGAATATCTGAATATATATTAGAATATCTGGATAATTTTGATATAAATTTAATAATTATATTTTTGTAGATGCAACAATTATATAGCTAATACGATCATTTAATTGAATGCACTTATTCGAATTGAAAATAAATTACTATAAAATTTAAATTAAAAATAAATTATTATGATTAAATATAGTATATATATTATATAGATATCGGTTCTTATTTCTAGACCCAACATATCAAGAGAAATCATATTTGAAATTTTATTTTATACTATATATAAATTAAAAATAAAGATAAATAATTATAAATAATAAATAATTATATAAGATTTTATATTATTTTATTTTATATTCTATATTATCAGGTTTCGGCCGCTATTCTTGATTAGTAATAATAGTAAATCCACATATCTGAGCATCAATAGCAGTTTTTGTCAGAATCCATAATGAAAAAGAAAGAACTAATCGGCTCATATAACTAAGTCTATGTATTTTATACTATTTATAGATTAAAAATTAAAATAAATAATTATAAAAAATAAATAATTATACAAGATTTTATATTTATTTGAAGTTTAAATTTTTAAATTAATATTTTAAATAAAAATCAATTTTTATGAATTGACTATAATAATAGACGTTCTATTATTATATATAATTATACTAATAAATAATAATAAAGAAAAGAGTTCATCAGAAGGGACTGCAATGTTATCAGGATTCGGCATCTATTGCTAGACCCAACATAGCAGCAGAGCCAAATACATACTAATGACTTATTTCCTCAAATGAAATTTGATTATTTAGTGTATCTTATTATAGCATAGAGTATGTTATTATCCATCAATAAAGATTTTCCACTAAAGAGTTTAAATTTATTTTTAATATTATTGTGTTTATTTATATATTTCACTATTTTTGTTTGATTTTTATAGTTTAACATATACATCTATTTAATTCTTTGAATGATTTTGAAGATGATATCATTATTTATTATGACAATTCTTATATAGTTTCAGTTAATTGATTGGCTTGATAACCATGCTAATGACTTATTTCCTCTGATAAAATCCAATATTGTTACAAATTGTTGAAATTCTTAAAATTTCATTATTTAATGTATTATATTTTATATTATATGGTATGCATGCTCATGCAAAAATATGCTTCTTGTAAATTTAAATCTGTCATATTTACGATATAAATTAATAGTTTTAATTGATGTTAATTTAATGTTCATATCCAGGTATAAATTTGCCACCTAAGAGTTTAAATTTATTCTTTATATTTTATTGTATTGATTTATATATTTTACTATTTTCTGCTTGATGTTATTTTTATAGTAACCTAGTTTAAAATATGCATCTATTAAATTATTTAAATGATTTTGAAGAAAGCCAATATCATTACATATTGTTGCAATTCTTAAAATTTCATTATTTAATGTATTATATTTTATATTATATGGTATGCATGAATGCTCATGCAAAAATATTTGTAAATTTAAATATGTCATCTTTACGATATAAATTAATAGTAGTTTTAGTTAATGTTAATTTAATGTTCATATCTAGATATACACCTTCTTTATCATTAATATTGGTTTTGTTAAGAATAAGGCTTTCTGGATAAATGTGCTCACTAATTGAATAAAAATTATTAGAATTAAATACACATATATCATCAATGTATCGAAACATATATTTCATATATTTATATAGTTTAGATTTATTTTTTTAAAATTTATATTCTATAAAGCTTATAAATAAGTCAGCTATAATTGGGCTACTATTACTTCCCATTGGAACACCTTTTATTTCATAAGTAAGGATAACTTTGTTCGCTTATTGAATAAAATTATCAGAATTAAATGCACATATACAAATATATTGTTATAATATACAAATATATTAGAACAATATATTAGAACAATATATTAGAACAATATATTAGATCAATATATTATTGTTCTAATATACAAATATATTGTTGTTCAGTTTTAATTTATTTACTTTTATTTACCTTGTATTTATTATGAATATTATCACATATATACTTTATTAAATAGTCATGTTATAGTAATTTTGTTATATTATTGATGTTTGTATGATGTGGCTGCCATGAAAGAATCGACAAAACGATATCAGGTACCGTTTCGTCATTATTTTGACGAAATGGTAGCTGGTATTATTTTGATATTATTATATTTCATTTGCCAATAATATCGTATTTACCATTCGTTTATGAATATACAATTGCCTTATATTATTGATATTACCATAAAAATGTTTCTTGTAAATTTAAATATGCAATCATTACGATATAAATTAAATGTAGTTTAAGTTGATGTGAATTTAATGTTTAAATTAAATTCAAATATTTAAATTAAATATATATTAATTAAATTTATTACTGTTAAAATTTAGTTTATAAATTTAAAAATAAATTATTTTCGTGTATTTTATATGGCTCTGTTTTGAATTTTTTGATCTACATTATTTAAGACCCTAAGGCATCTTATTATCAATGATCGTGATAAGTTAAAGTATTTTATACAAATTAAATCCTATTAAAAGCAATATATAATAGATTACGTAGTATGCTTAAATAAATAAAATAAACCTCGTTTCTTTAAACTCTTTTATTTATTTATCTATTTTAACTATTTTCTATTTTATTTCGTGTATATAACTGAATAGTAGCTTTAATTGATGTTAGTGTAATGCTTATTTCTAGATATATACATTCTTTAATCTTTATACCTTCTTTAATTTTTATATCTTTTAAAATTGCGTTTGGAGATAAAGTAATCATTAGTTGGTTTTTCCCGGAAAATAAGAAAAATATTATTATTTTTGAATTTTCGTCAATGCGATTGGCCCCTTCAGAGGAAAAATAGTGTTTTCTGAAAAACAGTTTTCTTTTTAAAAAATTAAAGAGGCCAATCGCATTGGCAAAAATTCAAAAATAATAATATTTTTCTTATTTTTCTCGGAAAAGAACCAACTAATGGTTACATTTAAAATAATAAAAGAAAAATAATAATAATTTTAAGAATCCAACCTGATTTTTAAGATTTACTGACCCATAATATTAAATATATTTAATATATAATATTATTAAATATTACTTTACTAATATATTACTATATTGCGATATTACTATATTTCACTTGCCAATTTTCACTTTCATTCGTTAATGGATATACAATTACCTTGAAGCCGTTATATATTATCAGTTTATGCCCAGACAAAGAACATTTGAAACTTAATTCGAAAATGGCGGAAACAATGCTTCCTTTGGTTATGATTAATATTTTATATTGATCTTAAAGATAAGCGTGTTTAAATATTAACAATCATAACAATATTTTATATATTAAACTTATCTTAAGGATAAGTTTAAATCACTCAGAGGGCTTACCCAAAACAAATAATTATTAAAGTATAATAAAGTTGCCATATTACTGCTCATTACATATTATAAACGGAGTTCAATCTATTCAGTTAAATAGATAAAACTGATTATAACAAGTAACAATAACAAATCTTTCAGTAACAATAACATAATCTAACTTATTTCTCCGTGACATCCGCCGTATCCGCCCCCTTATCGACTTCCGTTCTTGTATGTCTCTTCTTTCATCGCTTCTTTTCCCTAAAATCGATTACTGCCTTAGCCTTTTCGCCAATTCTCCAAAATCCATCATCTTACCCTACAACGAATAATCAACACCGCCGTTCGAGTGCTCTTTCGTCTCCGTCGCTTCGACCACACATCCACATATTTTGCCTAACTCTCCTGGCCCACCATCCACATCTACATCAAACTCCGCCTTCTCGTTACTTTTCGTCTCATCGCTGTCGGCTCCCCATCGTCCATCAACCTTCCTTCCTTAGACGACACTCGCCCCACCTCGCTATCGCTTCGTTCCTGTCATACCTTCTTACTCCACGTTCCTAATTACTCCAACAACTACGGTCTCCGATCCTTCCTCGTCGCCGCCTCACTCGCCTGGAATCAACTCCCTCTCGACGTCCGCCGCGCCCCCTCCTTTATCACATTCAAACACCTCCTCCGTTCACACCTTCTCGACACCTGATTCACAGTCTTGTTTTTTTGTGGTCATGTAAGCGTGCGCTGGCACGCATTTGCCACGTTAAAATAAATCCTTTTTTTAAATCTTTATCTTCTAGAAAAAATAGAAGTTCAATAATAGTTCAATAATAGATATTAAAATACCTATTTTTAAAATAATATTAGTTAAAGTAGGACTCTCGCAGATTTGTCCGGTTTAGTTGCAGTTAAATGAATTCGAGATAATTTACAAAAAGACTAACAGAAATTAATAATTTTATAACTCAAACCAGGTTGATTGTGTTTGATAGCATATCCAATTGCATCAAACACATTCTGAGCAAGTGCGATTCTAATAAAAATGAATTAGAAAGAATGATATATGAATAATAATATTTTGAGAAATGTCAGAACTTACCATTTATTTTACAGCTAGACATATAGTTATGCATCACATTGAAAGCTTTTATATTTAGCATTGTTTCTAGTAGCATACGTCCTCCTTCAAAATCATACTTTGGACCAAGTCTAAATTTTTGTAATTTAGTAAATCTGAATTTTCTTGACGGACATTATAGACACAAGATTTAAATCTCGTGTCGATAATGTCAGTCAACCACAAGAAAATTCACTCTAAAACAAATCTTGATTATTAATAAAATAAATTATATAATTTTAATAGTTTTATTTTTGCCAAATAGATGAAATGTGAAACTATCTCAATTTTTAAATTTTATTATATTATATTTTTACAAAATATTCGTTTGAATATTCCAAAATCGTTTGAACAAATGATTAAACTAAAATATTTGAACAAAATAACTAATGTGGCTTTTTAAATTTTGAGTTTTTGATCCATAAACACTAATTTATCTGCGTATTTCATTAGCTGCTGCTATAAGATCATTAGAAACATAAACGTATAATTTGTTAGTCCTCAAATCGAATCTCAAATGACTTCTTGACTCAAATCACCAAGATTGATTTGATAAAGATCAAGTAAACATCAAGATGAACAAATTATACATTTTTTATGATTATGTCAACCTATCAATAAATGAATAATCAATAAATGAACAATTAAATAATGAACAATTAAATCAATAATCAATCAATAAACACTCAATAAATGTTTTTATTAAATTAGTGTTTTATTAAAATGTTATTAAAATAATTGATTTTTATAATTATGTTGGCAGAGGTTAGCGAAATGTCAAATAAAATTCTCTCTTTTTTGATCCAGCTCCAATAATTCTTTATCAATAATGGATCATTATCAACTGTTTAAAATTATATTTATTATACATTTATTTTTATACTATAAATGTATTTTATACATTTATTTTTATACTATAATATAAATTTGATGTTAAATATTAATATCAAAACAATACGGTTTATAATATGATTTATATCTACATCAACATTAAAAATTGGTCAAATGAATACAAACATTTGAATTAAAATATTAAGGAATGTAATTTTACATAAAAGAAGGAAATGTCATTAATATTTAATAATATCTACGTTAGAGTTAATAGATGAAACATGGTATTCTTACCTTGGCGCTATGAGTGCGTCTTGGTTAAAACCAACATTGAAAAGTGCAGGAACCAATCGAAATGCCTTATTTTGAAATTCAGGTAATACTATTTCTATGAACATATACACATATGTGATCCTAAAATGTCAAACAATTTCATAAAAATTTTACTTATTTAAACCACGATTATTTTATAATAAATACGAAATTTTAATTTTTACTATATAATTTATTTCTAGTATACTTTTTATATTGATATAATATTTATAAATGTGTTAATTTTTTTAATTATCTCAAATGAAAGATGACAAATCTTTCCATATGTCAGGAATGTCAAATGCTAGTCCGTGTGTTGCTAGTTCGGAGATAAACCAGGTGACTCAACTTGTAGCAACAAAACAGCCGCTGATATCCCCTAGTCAATCACATAGATGTACTGGGCATCTTCAGCTAAGACGTAGATTTTCTACATTCTCCACGCATATAAGTATGAATTAGAAAGTATGAACTATCAACTCAAAGATCCCTTTCCATGTGTTAAAACAGCAGCGGTATTTCGATATTATTACTTATAACAGAATTTTAAGTAATTAATTTACATATAACTACGATTTTTTATTTTTATTTTTAATTAACTATATTTAAGTTATTAATATCTCACTATCATCAATGACTTTTGCGGCACAACTGTAATTCAATTTTACAAATCATGTATAACATGATTTGATAAGACATTTTGTGTATGTGCGTACCTAATTTCACCATATCATTAGTCGATGATAATGTCATGACTTTTTATTGGCACACATCACATGGCCGATAAAAAGTAGATCTGAACACCGATCATGTATTTAAGACTAGCACTCATATCTTGCTTTCCAGATCATACGGCATTTTATATTAGATACCAATAATACATAAATCTAATATTAACGAAAACTCAGTTAAATTGCTTACGGTAATTTTGAACTAATTCGCAGTTTAGGAGCTTCGTCATCATTGTGAAAGTACAAACGCACATTTTTTAACTCTTCGACACTTTTCGCTGTGTCTTCAAGCATTCCGTTTTCATCGCCAATACAACTCAGGGCATAACAGAAAACCAACAATATCCCTACAATATGAGCAAATGGTTTATTGTTTAAAGTCAGTTTTAGTTAGTTTAACAAGCTAAGATTTTATAACTGCAAATATCAAAATATCAAAATAATTAAAATATTGTTTATCACAATATCAAAATATAAAAATAACGTTTTTATTTTTATAAATATTTTATAATAAAAAGTTTAAAAATCATATTTTCTTAGATTAAATTCTTAAATTCAACAAATTTTAGTATTCTTAGATTTCTATTTTTAGTGTTAAATATCGTACGGCATTAAATGTGTCTAATACTCAACATGTCTTCTAAATTCAAGTAACAAATGTCAGGTAATACTTATGATCATTAATCATGACTAATTATTACTAATAGCTGATCGATACCAACAATCGATATTTTGTACCGTGGCGGTAGAAATTACATGCATATTTTGTTATCTCGGACGAAATCTCTGAAATACATCGTATAAAATAGCAAATATATTGCAAATATATTAAATATATTGTATTATGCTGCTTTAAACTACAAAATATAATACAATATTATGTTTATTGATATAGTATTAATATTATATTATTTTAGCGTATAAATATTTATATTATATTGTAATATACTATATATTGAATATTATATTTAATATATACTATATTTTATACACATTGTATCATATTTGCTATATCTTATAAATATAATATTGTATTATGTATTATAATAATACTATATGTATTTTTAATAATACAATATTATAATATTATTATATTGTATTAAATATATTGCCATTAAAGTTATTCTTTTTTATTTTTAAGCATATAATGTGCATATCTATAAATTAATTCAGACTTGAAATATTTATCGTAATTAAATTCTTTCTTTTATAAAAACTTAATTATTACTTGAAAATCTAATTGTTCTTGAGGAAGATTATTCAAGATTATATCTTAGCATGAACTAAATAGCAACCCAGGATTTCAATTCCCCTTTTGATATGTTCCAAGTGAACACAATGAATTATTGTAAAGCAGCAGTAAAGTGAATCGCGTCTTAATAACCAAATCTCTAGTCAAGAGAATATCATTTTAGTTTAATTATTTTAATTTAATTATTCATTTTAATCACTAATTTAAATAATTAATTTGTTATATGATTACTCAAACAAGAAAAGGAATGTTGAAATAATTACGAACGTTAATAACATTTTGATTGTGAAAACGAAGAACATCTTAGTAAAGTCTACCAACACCACTGTGATATAAAAAAGCGAATTATATATTGGGCTAATCTCGTTTAATCAAGCAATAATTTATTGAAATAGTCATAACGGTATTACAATATTCATAATATATTAGGTTCTGAGTTATTCTGGCGATAAGATGTCTTTTTACCTTTGCTATACAATTGATTTGCTTGTTTTTGATCCGATAGTTTTATCCCCATATGACTTTGCAAAGCTGATAACACTCCACTTAGCTAGAAACAATACACATTTTATTTGTAATTTGTAATAACACTTTACTTAGCTAGAAACAATACACATTTCATTTGTAATTTTTATGCATATTTTAATATATTTTTGTAATATATTTTTGAATATATTTTTGTATTTATTTTTATTAATGGAAATATAGTTTGCATTGCTGCAATTATCTGCGTATTTCTACTCATAACTTTGTGCGTCTATTATGAACGAAAACAATATTAATATCTTTATATTAATTAATATCAAAATTAATATATTAATATTTGATAAAAATATAAATATCTTTATACTTAATTCGCAAATATTTTATATTAATCTGTATAATTAACATTAATAGAATGTCTTTATAATAAGCACAAACTCAACCCATTTTTCAAAATGATGAAATGTATGTTTCATTAAAGATGTCTTTAAGCTGTCATTAAAGCATCAGTTTGATCTTTATTTTATCAAGAAAATAATTAGGAAAGATAGTTTATTACTTACAACTTGGCAAAAGTTTGTGTGTAATCTTAACATCAATTGATCAATGTTTGGAGATTCGGATATAAGCTGAGCAGATATAATGTTTTATACTCAACAAATAAGATTGCGATACCTTAACCAATTTGCACCTGATTAGAATACTAACTTCCCCTTTTATCGATTCACATATCGATTCCAAATTATGTACGTCACTGTAAATGATTTGCAAAGTTGCATCTTTAGAAAGATTTTGTTTAGTGCGTTGCAACTTTAAAACTGCATTTTTTGCATCATCAATGTTCTTAACCTGAAACGACAATACTAAGATACGACAGATTATAGTAGCTGAAACTTATATACTAAAATCTAATCTGCATTACAACTTTTAATTTGCTACACAAATTTAAAAATTATTTTTTTTATAAATCCTTTTAATTATCGTCTACGCTAATATTTATAGCACAGATGAAACCCGCAAAAGTTGAATATTAATGCTAAATGAAAAATCGACCTTTCAAGTTTAGTGTCTTCAAAATATTTAATTGATTATAGGGATTAAAATACATGAAGCTACCAAGGCATTACATAGTACAATACGTATCCGTAATTATTTCATAAATTAATCATGTGACAATTACATCCGCTATATATTTGGTGATGGTAGACATCAGTACTAGCAAACTAATTCACTGGGAAAGCATTATAATTTTATATAATATTATAATATTATTACAATATATAATCAAATAATATTGAATTCGGGTTAAATGAAATTGTTTTTGGCATATCATCCTCGAGAATTAAAACTCTTGTTTTCAGCTATTCGCGCAGCTTTTTTCAACATGAAATTTTTACATTACTATGATATTATATATTATTATAATATTAGAATATATTAATGTAAAAATGCTACATTATTCGATATTATTATATATTATAATAATATTATATTATATAATATTACATAATAATATAATATTGCTTTCCCAGTAAATAAGCTTGCTAGTTATGATGTCTACCATCATCAAATATAATAATATTATTATATATTTTATGTATATCGGTTTAATTTTAAAAAGTTTAAATTTTAAAATTTTAATTTAAAAATTTTAAAATTTAAAATTTCAAATTTTAAAATTTTAAAATTTCACAAAAGTTCACTATTTATCACTGATAAGATAAGTGTAATCATTGATTACAGTCTATATACAAAAAAATTGATAAAAATTTATATTTTCTCCAACAATTTCGTTGCTATTTAATAAAAATCGAACAGTAAACTGTTTTCTAAGAAAACGTTGTTTAATCGGATTAGAAATGATAAAATGCAGAACCTTTACATTATCGCCGAATATTTAATAAAACAAAGCGACGATAAGATAAAAGTTCCGAAGATTCTCCAATTTCGAAGAGATAATATTCTTAATTTTAATTACAATTTATTTTTTTTGCAAAGTAGCAATGTCGTTGGAAAAATATAAATTAAGGCAACCTAAACAGTTAACATCAACAGAACATTATAGGGTAAATTCACACAGACAAAACAAGAAGCGATGGACAAATAGCAAAAGGAATGTGAACACTATTAGCTCAGAACATGATCCAAGTGGAAATCCGTTCCCAATTCTTCCAGCACAACTGCCACTCTATCAAATACCGTTAGATCAGCGAGGTGAGCGAAATAAAGAACTTAAGTTATATCCGATAATACAGTGCAATCACTACCCCTTTTACATATCGACAGCTGGATACGGGAACATTCAAATCGATACGGATTTTTCCATAGATATATCATTCAATGAAACATTAAGGTTGCAATTTCCACGTTTGCGATTCTCACTTAGTAGTCTCGGTAATGATGTCTGTATTTGTATGGATGATCAAATAAAACTATTAGTAAATTATCGACAGAGTATTTTACTGATTGATGCATTGACAGGAAAATTTGCTGATATTAACGCTGAACGTCTTCTTATAAGGAAAAAAGACGGATCGTCCATCGCCGTATCTTCCGACGGTAAACTTCTTTCATCGGCTTTGTCGCCCTGTATTCTCGGAGATCCATCTTTTAACCACTTACTTAAGGAATCAATAAGTTCAGCGATGTATATGCAATTACACTGTAATCCAATAGTATATCTAAAAGAAGGCTGTGTTACGATAATGTGCTCTAACTTCGTAATACATTATGATACCACAAATCATCGCTTACAAGTTAAGCAGTCATCCACAATAACAGATTTGCCGTCAGACATTACAATCTCATACGATGTAAATGATAACATATTTTCGATGGAAATGATGTCGAAAGAAGTAGCGATCGAAATAAAATCAGAATATGTTAAGGTAAACGATTCAACGCTAGGTACTCTTACGTATTATAAAGAAAATGAACTTTTATGTGCAAATGATAACGTAATCCTACAAATTACAAGCGGTAATTTCGATGAAGTCGATGTACAATTTAAATAAAAACATTAAAATCACAATTTTTATTGTCTTTATAAAAGATTCCAATTAAGTCACTTTTAAAATAAATTTTAATAAAAAATATTAAGTTTTGATCAAATCATATAAAATCAAATGATCATAAAGGAAGTGATGATCACAAGCTGTCTCTAAAATTGATCTTAAACTAACTGTAGCGAGTTTATGAAATATTCAATTATTCGTTACGATTATTGTTTCGGTTCTATCTAATTGATATATTAAGTTGTTGAGTTATTTTAAGTTATCTCTATGTCCTGTATTAAAAATAAATTATTTTAATCGAAATGTAAACGATATAGACGAGAACATGCCCTAAAGCCAAATTGGCTATTGGCACATTACATCTGCCATTCGTTAGAATCCTTTTTTATACTATTCATTTTCAACTTTAAAAGATAAACTAATATATTCTTTGATATTCTATCTAATTCATATATTCTTTGATGTCTATATTTGATAAAAATATATGAGATGACCTATAACATAAAAATATATAATTTCTGCGGTAAGAAAAGTTGGCAATAATAACGTGATAACATACAAATAAATTAACTTATTTATTTATTATTTTATTGATTCATATAACATCGTAACATGTGAGAAAAGCTTATATACAATTTTATTAAATGCGTTTGAACATAATTTATTTTAATTAGTATATAGATATTATTTCAATTTTTTATATATTGGTTATTTAGCATTTCAGCAACTTCCGGCATAAGAAAGGTTTCGAAACGTTGACAAAAGTTGATTCACATGCTTTTCATTTCGATTATTACATTTTTGTATGATCTAACATATGTGCAACCATATTTATAAGCTAAAAAGCTAAGGAACTTCTTTGACAACCTAATTATTTTATTACGTAGTTACACTCAATTAGTTATACGGACTTTAATTCAGATTTTATATTACCAAATGAGTAATCTAACATTAGCGAGTAATTTTCGATTACTCTTGTGTTAAACTGCTAAATGGCTTAAACTTATAGTTCGTGATGTAGCCAGTCCTCGGAAATATGGATAAAAAGGAAATACCTTCCGTCTTGTTTAAAAGTGCAGCTTATGTGTCGAGTCAATCAACAAAGATAGTAGCCATATAAATAATGTCTTCTCAACATTTCTAATATCATTCTTAAAGACTGTAAATTATTAATAAATTTTTAATAATTAATTGAATCAAATTATTAATCAGGATTATAAAATAATCTTAATTTTTATGCTGGCTGGCATATGGTATTTTAAATAATCACATCATTTCTATAATCACAAATTTCTAAAATATACGATGTCAGCTTTGAGTTTCAGTTTTTAATTAAAAAAATGCCTTCTAATTTTCTAATTGTAGAAATATATGCAATTAGTTCATTATGATGACCTCAAATCCTTACTCTGATAATCGTCTGTTATTTATTAGTTAATTTATAAAAATTGACTTTTATTTTAAATTTCAAATTTTCGAATTTTATTAAGTTATATAATATAAGTTATAAGTTATATAAGATAACTTAATATTAAATACTGTGATACTTAAGATAATCAAATTTCATAAGATGAAATATGTTATTAGCAGCGAATGGCCCCGCCGCTATGTTTTGTCAACGAATAGGGTCCAAAACTTGATAACATATTAGTTCCTATGATAACCTCTAATTCTTATTCTGATACTTCGTCTATTATTTATTAGTCAATTCATAAAAATGACTTTTATTTTAAATTTCAATTTATTATTTTAACTTAATATAAATTATATAAAATATTATAACAATTATTTATTATTATTTATAATCTAATTATTAATTTTAATTAATTTTTTATTTATTTATTTTTATTTATTAAATAAATAAATAAATTATTATTGATATATCGTCTGTTATTTATTGTTAATTCATAGAAGTTGGTTGTTATTTTAAATTTTAATAATAAATATTTTTCGAAAATGTATGTGGATGGATAATAAATAATATATTTTAATATATTATAATATAAAATATAATACATTAAATAATGAAATTTTAAGAATTGCAACAATATGTAATGATATTGGCTTTCTTCAAAATAATTTAAATAATTTAATAGATACATATTTTAGCTAGGTTACTATAGAAATAACATCAAGCAAAAAATAGTAAATTCATAAATCAACTTAATATTATAAAGACTAAATTTAAAATCGTTAGAAGAAAATTTTTATGGATGGATAATAAAGTATTAGGATAAGGTACACTATCAGCGGAGATACGTTATTAGCACGTATTTTGTCCCACTGCTATGTTGGGTAGAGGAGTTAGGGGCCGAAACCTGATAGCATAGCAGTTCCTCCTGATGACCTCTAATTCTTATTCTGATACATCGTCTGTTATTTATTAATCAATTCATAGAAATTGATTTTTATTTTAAAGTTTAATTTTAAATTTTTAACGTTATATAAATACAAATTATATCAAATCTTATATAATTATTTATAATTATTTTTAATTTATGTAAATTATAAAATATCTAGACTCAGTTAGCTGAAATGAATTATTACACTTTTTCCTGAAACCGTTAATATTTTCATTTTGGATAAAACTTTCTCGTTTTTACTAGTAAATTCATACAACATATTGACACCGCTAGCCTTATTACATCAACTAAAATATTATCTGGATATTCAACATGTTGTTTGGTGAATATGCGCTGTTATACTATGATTTATTTCCAAATCAAAATCATGTGGAGAATAGAATATTATATAAATTATTTTATGTGGCAAATGTAAAAGGAGCCACTTACAGGTCCACAAATAAAAAAATATAAAAAGAAAAAAAGTAAATTCAGTGGCAAGAAATATGTAAAGAAATATGTAAATAATAAGAAATAATAATAAATATGTGAATAATAAGAAATATGTAAATAAATATGTCAGGTTTATCGTTAGCATTTCCGACAATGGATTTTGGTTTTAATGGACAAGATATATACACCAGAGAGACAGATTTGAAATGAAAGATCAGGTCAGACTTTGCCGAAAGATATGAGTTGGATTTAAAGTAACTGTTTGAAAGTGTGAAAGGATGAAGAAGAGCGAATGTCATAGGAAGGCGGTTTCATGCTACTGGCTCAGGAATGTGGTATTAGTCAATTCATAAAAATAAACTTTTATTTTAAATTTCAATAATAAATTTTAACTTTATGTAAATTATATAAAATGTTATAACAATTATAACAATGACAATTATAACAATTATGTTGGGTCGAGGAATATGAGCCGAAACCTGATAACAATTGCTCCTGCTGACCTCTATTCCTTATTCGGATACATTGTTTGTTATTTATTAACTGATTTATTAAGCATTAGTTAAATATTTATTAGCCAAATTGATAAGAATCAAAAAAATATTTTTTATTTTAAATTTTAATTTTTATTAAATATCTATTATATAAAATATTATATCATTATTTATTATTTATAATTATTTAGCATTATTTTTAATTTATAAATAGTATAAAATACCCAGACTCAGTTAGCTAATCTGATTTAATTACATAATTTGAATCAGTGAGTTGAAATGGGCAGGATGTCAGTTATACATTAATTACTATAAAAAATATGTTTTATAAAAATAAATTACTAACTTTTATTGTGGTCATAAATTATTTTGTGATTTCAATTAATATTAGTGAAAATATATAAAAGTTTATATAATATTTTCATAATATAATATATAAATCAAAAATATTTACACAAATAAGGCATTACAAATAGAAGTAGTCATAAGATCACAACATTTTCAACTTTGTTTGAGAAATAAAGTCGAAAAAGGATAAAATAATAATTAATAATTAACTAATAGTTATTATTTAATATTAATAATGAATAATTAACTAATAATTAATTATTAATTAATAGTAACTAAATTTTTAATCAAACAAAGTTAGAATAGATGCTTATTAAGGTAGTTGACTAGTTAATCAACGACTAAATAATTAGTTGATTAAGCAATAAGGTAGAAATTACACTAACCACCAGTTAGTGTAACTGCTTTAAACATAAGTCTGAAATTTTAGGATAACTATATTGTTAAATATTGCTATATAAATAGTTATAAATCAAATTTTGAATAAATCGATCTTAATCCAAGGTAGAAAAAAATGAAAATTTGCAATTTAGGCTGTAATAACTCTTTGGAAAATATCATTTCAAAAACGTTAAAAATTTACGACACACTTTGTCAACTTTCACACAATTCGTTCTAAAATACTTGATATAAATCATTATACTTCACTTTAGCGACCTAATTTCGATCAGATAAATAACGTATTCGATTGAGTGATTCATGTCACTAATAATAAACACCTGTGTTTATTATTATCGTTTTTCAATTATAAAATTATTCGACAATAATACTAACCAGATAACTGAGTTGAACACCTGTGTAATTACTTATAATTTCTAATGAACTTTGATTACTTCTGGAATTATCGCTTATTATTCTCATCACGTCTAGCATAATCATACTGACAAATGTTTCAGCCTAAATTTACATATATCGTAAAGCAGACAAAACGTAACGTTGATAATAATGTTTACTATTATAACCTATTGATATAAAATGCACTACATATTAAAATATTTAAACAATTTCATTGAAAATACGTTTTGTTATTCGATTATTTTGAAAAACATTTTAATTAAAATATAAAATAATTAAAAGTTAACATTTTCATATAACTGAAAAAATTTTAATTTTTTTATAAGTATATAAATTATTTTATACAATGTAATACTTTCGAATACATCGTTATTCGAATACATCATATCTAATTTATTAGTCACTTCATAAAAATTGATTTTTATTTCAAATTTTTATTATACATTTTATCGTTATACAAATATCAATTATATAAAATCTTATATAATTATTTATTATTTTAATTATTTATCCTTATATTTATTAATATATCGTATAAACTCAATTTTCAATTTAATTTTTCGAAATTCAATTCTTTTGCAAAAATCTGTAGACGCATAGTTTTTAAAGAAAAAGTCTACTTTTCAATGATTATTATTTATCTTTATTTTAATTTATATATCGTATAAAAAACGTTGATTCAGTTATCTGACCTGATCTAATTAGGTCAGATAAATAATTAGGTCTGACCTGATCAGTTGTCTAATTTGTTATTTTGACAGGTTATTATTGACTTGTGGACTTTGTTTTCTAGATAATATAACCTTGGTCAGAAAAATTATAATATAATATATTATATATTACATATTTAGAATTTTAAAGAATATTTTATATTCTAATATAAAATATAATTATATTTTATAAAGGAATAAAATAAAATATAATACATTAAATAATGAAATTTTAAGAATTGCAACAATATGTAATGATATTGGCTTTCTTTAAAATCATTTAAATAATTTAATAGATGCATATTTTTAACTAGTTACTATAAAAATAACATCAAGCAGAATATAGTAAAATATATAAATCAACACAATAATCTTAAGAATAAATTTAAAATCATTAGCGGAAAATTTTTATGGATGGATAATAAATAATATACTTTGTATTAGATTAAGAAACTATATAATCAAATTTAATCAGAGGAAATACGTCATTAACACGTATTTGCTCCCGCTGCTATGTTGGGTAGGGGTTAGGGGCCGAAACCTAATAGCAAAGCAGTTCATCCTGATGACCTATAATCCTTATTCGGATACAACGTCTGTTGTTTATTAGTCAATTCATAAAAATGTTGTTTATTTTAAATTTCAATTTTTTATTTTAACTTGATTTAAATTATAGAAAATCTAAAAACAATTATTAATTTTAATATTTAATTATTAAATTTTGATTTAGCATTATTTTTTTTGTTTATTTTATAATTATATTAAATACGTTGACTCAGTTAGCTGATTTGATTTATATTTACAAAAAATGACAAAATCTTTAATGTTAAAAATAAAATTTTAATATTCATTGTTTAATGTGGTATTTATAATTTTTATTGCATCATTGAAATGTTGCAAGTTGATATTGATAAGAATATCAAAGCAGAATATATAATCTTAATATAAAAATGATTTTGTTATTTATCTTATTTTTTTCAATGTTATTGTTATACAGTTATTTTATTTAATAATAAATTCGAATTATTTAATTGTTGTTTAATGAGTCATGCTTTTAAAAAAGGTTTTGTGTTATATTATTACTAAATTTCTTATTAAATTCTTTATTTCATTATGATTTAGTTTCTCTAACATGTCATCATCCAGCCATTTAATGGCTAGTATATGAGATTGTATAATTAACATCAATTCAATACTTTGGGTTTGATCCACATATCAATACTTTGTTATTTATTAATCAATTCATAAAAATTGATTTTTATCTTAAATTTTAATTATAAATTTAATCGTTATAAAAAATTGTATTAAATCTTATAATTATTTAATTATTTATATTTATTTTTAATTTATATAGTATAAAATGCATTAACTCAGAAAGATTATCTGATTAATTAACGATTTCAATCCTCGCTGCATTTTTATTAATAAATTGCGAAAGATAATCTTAAATATGATGAAATCAATCATTTAATGATCTCCACTTACATTTGCTAATATTGATGACAATTTTATATGCAGATTAATTACTTCTTCTAACTCATGTACTTCTGCAAGCTGATTAAATGAATTGCACAAATCCTGATACGTTGAGCTGACAGCAGCGTAAACAGATAATGTATTGTCTATCATGGATAATGCTTTGCCTTCAGTGCTTTCGTTACATTGAAAAAGTGATCCAGTGCCTTTACGAAATCCCATCAAGTGTGAACATGGCGCTCCAAATGTAGTGAAACATATAGGTCCTTCTAAAAATAAAGTAATACAGTGGAATTTCAAACTTCATTTAATTTGTATAAATAACAATGTGCTTTCAAATGAATTAGTATATTTTAGTAATAAATTTTTTAAATATATTTATAAAATAAGGCACGCAACTGTTTACTTTAAGTTGACGGTATACATATCAATAATTAATATATAGATTTATATCACATTGTGAGATATATTACTTTACAAATATTACCTATAAAACAGATTTTTTATCAAAAAAGATATTGCGATGAATTATAAAAATTAATAAAGTGGTACGAAAATTAATTATGTCCGTAACAATTAGTAAGCAGAGATCCTTGTTTCAGATTAGTGTAAATTGAGCGCATCCGGTATGCATTTCAAATTAAAAATAGTTTAAAGTGCATATTGGCTAATCTCACATTGATATTTTATAATGAAAAATGGATATTAACTTACAAAAGATATAAGTTATATTGAGTGTTTTATAGCATGCACTTCAAAATCTCAAACAGCTAATTTACATAAATATGTTAAATGTTATAAATTATTATATTTATCTATAATCAATATTAATATAAACCAACTAAATTTGTATCCCAAATTATACTGCAATGAAGCCAATTCTGCGATGCAAAATTGGCTTCAAACTTGCAAAAGTCAGTTCTATGTGTATTCGAGCATCAATATGTAGAAAATGTAATTTGAAGTTATTCGATTTGAATTTTCTATTTTTCGTTTTTACTCAATCAATTGTTGTATCAAAAAAATCATTATTAATATAATTACAATTATATTAATGTCTTATATATTGCTTATATATTTCGTATAAATTCATTATTTATTTGTTAATTTTATATGTTACAAGCAAAGCTTTTAAATCACAAAATAAATTTAGTCAGTATAGTCAATTTAACTCGGCAATTATGCAAATTGCTATTGGATCAAACAAAAATATACTATTTTATCTGTAATTTGTAAAATACACAAATTATGTAAAAAAATATTCATTACATTATTATAAAATATAATATTAATCTATAAGCAATATTAATATAAACTAAATTTGTATCACAAATTATATTGCATATAAGTTGTAATATTTTCCACAATATTAAAATCAAAATATGCGATTATATTATATATTATAATATATTATATTATTATAAAATATGCGATTATATTAATATTTATTATATTATAATGAATACTAATATAATGTCAGGGATAATGAGCTGAAAGAAAACTGAAAACAATGTTTTCAGTTTTCTTTCAGCTCACCATCCCTAACGTCATAATTTGTTGAAAATGAAAGTTATTAATATTACAGTAGTGATTTGGTGACACCACGTGCGCAGTTATTGCGATTTTAGTCGTATTTTGTTACGCAGACTGGTAGGAATTCTTTGTAGTTATCACAGGACCAGCCAGTGTATACTCCCAGTGTGATATTCGTATCACACTGAGAGTTATTGTTAGTTTACGCAGCCGCCTACCAGTCATCTCTGCATCTAGCAGTGGAGGTACTCGGTACTGATGAGTCTAAACAATGACGAAACGGCACAGCGTTAGGCTGTGTTTGTTTTCAATTTTCTTTCAGCTCACCATCCCTGGCATCATAATTTGCTGAAAATGAGTTACTAATATAATGTTTTATCACTAATTAATTTAAAATAAAAAAGTTATACGTGCAAACTAATATAACAAAACAGCGAACAAATTAGCTAAAATAGTGTACACGATACCCAAAACAGAATTCAACATTTGGTGCTGATTAGGATCATCACTTAACCGTTTTTCCACGACAAACTGGTGACAGCTCAAATTTAGTGGTAAGCATTGATACTTTATCGGAGTTTTGTTCTTAGAAATCCGATGTGTTATTGGACCTAAAACTGTGGTTTTTTAATCAAAATATGTTATAATTTGTACCTAGGTCTCGGATATTGCTTACAGAGGTTAATAGATGATTGCGCAAACGATTGAGATGCTTACCAGTTAAGTTAATAGACTGATGCAACTTTGTATTAGTCTAAAATATGTTTGTAATAAAAGATACCTTCTACGCACTTTCTAAAATGGTATATTACCTAAATAGATTTAAAAGGTTAAGCTTCTATATTTATTTAATTTTTCAATTTTTAACTGAAAATAATTTGAATCAAACTAATTTCTGGTAGGTGACTTTATTGCTTAGTATCATAAAATACGAATGAGTCATTATATATAATTACTTTCATCGAAAGAATTTAAAATATTCTGAACGTCGCTTTGTTGTTGATATATTTAATTACCGTTTTCTGTAATTATCAAATATATTTTATAAAATATGTTGAGTATATTTGCTAATTATAGTATATATAATTAGTAAATTATATATAAGCATTATGTATGTAAAATGGTGAAGGATAAAATATACTCTTTCAATTTACCAATTTCAATGAAAATATTTATTTATATGCTTTAATATATGCTATATATAGATGTGGTTTTGTAATTACTATCTCATAAGTTAAATTACTTACCAACTATGGTGTTAACCCCACAATTATAATCCTCCATATTATCCCACAATATTTAAAAGCCCCTTTATGCATACAACTAAATATACTTGAATGAAGTTTCCTACTTACGATAGGATAATGTAATATTAATATTTCCTGATTTTTGTAATTGGGAACCAACAATTCTTTCGCCTATGGCCTTATAATTAACTCAGCGTATACTGCCATAAAGTAGTATCACACCGAAATGTGATAGAACTTATATATAGTTTAATTTAAAATTATAATTTGTGAACAGCAAGGTTCTTCGATATATTGTGAGATCGCCCATGACAGGAATTCTTGATATGTATAATACGATAAATATATATAACCTCAATTGTGAAATAAACAATAATATTTTATTTTAAAACGTATCAAGCTAATTATATTCTTCGTTGCTATATATACGTCAATACATAAACGGAAGAATAAAAAAGCAAAGGTTGATCGCTATACAAAATGACCACTATATCAATAATCCCTGTCATGGGCGATCCCACAATAAACCGAAAAAACCTGCTGTTCACAAATCACACTGCCAAATTATACCAAAAAATATAATATTTGCTAGCATATATAGCATAATTTGGTGGTATAAAAGCATCCCCGAGAATTAATTTTCGGGCATTCTTCGCTAAAAATCAAGTAATATAAATAAAAATAAAAAGGTAAAAATAAAATTTATGCACTTTTACGAAAACATTAAATTTATATTGTTTGATATATTATACAATATTACAATAATCTTTCGTAATTTTTAAGACCGCCACTACATTTTAGAAATTAAAATTATTCGCGAAAATGCTAATTGATAATAAGATGCTAATCAAAAAATTACTTATTTGATTATTAATCTAGACTTAGAAAAATCAAAATGCAAAGCGTAGCAAAATTTCTTTATAAATCAATTAAACAATGTAATTTAACCTTTACGCAATTCAATTTGAATAATCCAAAATCTAAATCTTATGACCCAGACTTATTCATTCCGCTCAATTGCCCTCTTACACCAACATTGATTAATTACAAAACTACCTTAGGTATTATTTCTCTTAAATGTAGGATCGTTTCTGATAGTTCCATTAGGTTTTGTATTCTTGATTCCCTGCACAGATAGTAAAAATCATTAGCAATTGATTAAGAAAAATCAATTTACGTTAGTAAAAGTGGACACAATACTGTAAAATCATGTTCCCATAGAAATTGTTTCAGCACTATAAGTTCATTGTCATCGACATAGTTAAAGAACTTGACGTAAGGATTTATCCAAGTATTTTGTAGTTTTAATTGCTATCACGAAAAAATGTGTGTAGATAAAATACTTTATCTCACATATTATCACGAACTATTAGTAAAGAACTTTCTGTAAGATATTTTTAAAATAATGTGCTTTTTAAAATTAGCACATCATCATCTATTTTATAATAGATAATCGTTTCCAAAAATTATTAAAATATTGACTAATAGTTTTATTGTTTCGGCTTGCGTTTTTAATAAATACAATTTGTCAGAAACAACAACCAGCATAGTAGATAAGAAGAGGTTTTAATCTAAAAGCATTCTCTTTGGTCACTATTTGAAACATATTTTTATGAAAATTTAAATAATTTTTATACAATAATTATTTATTGAATAATATTTATATTTATTTTATATAATAATTATTTATTTTTAGTATAAAAATTATTTAAATTAATTTATTATAATTTAATTTTTTAGTTATATTAAATTTATAATATTTTATTGATATTATAATATATTGATTAATATGAACTAATTTTGATATCAAATCTAATTATATATTAATTAATATTGATTAATTTACAATTAAATATTTAGTAATAATGAATTAAAATAATTTAATAAAAATATTAGGCAAATATATTTATTAAAATATCTAATTAAGAAAAGCTATAAAACATAATTTAACAAAATGTCGGTGTAAACTGTTAATAGTCTATATTGCCTAAACCTTTAGATAATTCAGTATTAAAAATTTATAATCCAAGTTATAAAGTGTTCTCTACTATATAATGATTTATATTCAATTTTAAGAACAAGCTAAACAAACGAAAACCGCGATAAAATTAATTTTATTGAGCTAATGCTTAATCAACTATCATTGGAATTCAAAATTTAATCGGATAAAATTAAGATTAAAATTAAGTTATATAATATTTCAGCTCAAATTATTTATGGTTCGATACTTAAAAGAAAATAAATACTGTTTGAGCATATTTCGACAGCAAATAAAACAATTGCAATGTGTTTTGGGACAACAAATATAAATGCTACCAACCTAATAACACAAGCATTTTTAAACTTAGCAAAACTATACAATTTTATAGAATACAGGTAACTTTTTTAAATTTGAGATTTAAATTGATGTATACAAACGAAAACAAATTTTTATTAAAATTAATTAATATTTTACTAAAGCAAGTATTATGTAGCAAGAAGAGAGGATGATCATTGGATAAGGAGCGCTGAAAAAGTTAAGATCGAAAGGAAAGGACGCCAAAGAAACGCTGGAAAGATTGCGTCAAGGAGGACATTAATGACCTGGGAATAGTGACCGATATAGGACACGAGATGACCCAACATCGTTCGTTGTGGAAGAAGTTGCTGGCAGCAGCGACTTCTCTGTGAGAGATAAGCTGAGGAATAATAAGTATTTTACTGGAACGAAGAAGAAAATGTGTCCCTTTATTTTAAATTCAATATTTCAATAGCTCCTGCTATCATAATCATGATTACAATAAATTTTTGATTGTAATTTTTTATGATTTATTGTAATCCTGATGATGATAGCAGGAGTTATCGAAATAATGTATTTTAAATAAAGCGAAATATGTTCTTCTTTGTTCCTTTAAAGTTATCTAATCGAAAATAGAAGGAGATTATCGGTGTAGTGAGTAAATTACAAAATTAATTTTTAATTTATTTTTTATTAAAATAAAATTAAAAAATGCTACTTATTTAATTATTATTTCACCATTTTAGTGTAACATAGTAATACCTCGATATCCAGTAGAATGTCTAATTGAGAATTTAGACTAAATGATATAATCACAGCATTCCATCCACCTATGTCACCATAATTACCTGTACAAAAACATACCTTCGCCGTTGTTCATATTCCATTCAGCTGCAGCAAATTCTATGCTTGAGCTAAACGTATTCTATTTAAATGTAAATAAACAAAAACTGTAAAATAGAAACAGCCGACCTTTTGCATTTTGTAGTCGATGTTAATTTTGTGTCGTACGTGAAGTCCATTAATTACCAGTCTTCTCAGAAATATTATTCTTTTAGCATCTTCCTAATCAAATACGAAGTCTTAATAATAAAGATAAACATTTTATGCTATATTTTATATTTATTTCAAACCCAAACATAACATCTTTTTACAAAACAAAAGTGTCGTTCGGTAATATCAAAAACCAGACACAACATCTTTTTACAAAACAAAAGTGTCCTTCGGTACTATTTGCAAGTAAAATACAATCTTAATTCGTTTTACAAATTTATAAACTATAAAATAAAATTTATATTTAATTTGTATATAATATATACCAATAATATATATTTTAATATCTAAAGAACTAGATGTTTAGAAAATCAAAAAAATCTTCTCATATTCGATTATTACGTTATTATTGATATTGAGATAATATCGAGTTTAATATTTAGTTAATACTATTTTAACTTATTAGTTTAATCGATTATTATCAATTATTATCGATTATCATGAATTATCGATTATCTGTGAAATTTTAGGACAAATTAAAAATGTTTAAACTAATTAGTAATTACGAATAAAATTACAAATAACTAGATGTTTAGGAACTCAAAAAATTCCTCACATATTCGATTATTACGTTGTTTTTAATAAAATAATAATACTGTCAGGATATTTATATTCTGAGATAATATATCAGAAGATTTTATATATAAGGTGGGAGGTAAGTGCTTAATTTGCACAACATTAATAAAAATCGGGTATTTAATATCATTAAATATATTATTATAAATTTAATAATATTAACTAAATGAAATAATATTATTAATTTAATAATAATCTAATCGGTAATTCTTCCAGATTAATTGATATTTTTCGACATATTTTTTAACATTTTTATTTACACAACACTGATATAAATTGGTATTTAAATAAATTATGATATAATTAAAATTATGTTATAATTTTATAATTATGATACAATTGTAATTATATTATAATTATATAAATTATGATATAAATAGAAATTTAAATCATAATTAAACATTATATATTAAAGTACTAGGAAATACTTGCTAATATAATTTGAAATTAATTCTTCAGAAAAGTGTAGTCTATCATAGTTGCTTTAACTAAAATATACATCAAATAAAACTACGAAAAAATCAGAAGTTCGCTATAGAACACCTTTCTGACAATGCATTTATAAATATTGGTGGATATGAACTTGCCTGCTTAATAAATTATGTAACAAAGTGTCAAATATTCATTCATTTGTTCTGAAAATGTTATAAACAAATAGAATGATATGTTTGTAAAATGCGTTGTATTAACCAATTAAAAAATTAGAAATTTAACAAAATTTAACTCTACATTCTAGGTTTAAAGATCCAATTAATTTAGACTAATCGATTTAACTTCAAATTAAGCTAAACAAATTAAATTTAATATTAATTTAAAATGAATAAACAACCAGCATTAAAATGACTTTATATTAATGACTCAATTATGTAACTCTTCATTAAATTCACTAATATTAAAGGTATTTTAAGTAAAAGTATTTTAACTTAAAAGAGCACTTATCATACCAGTTAAAGATTATTTACATCAAGTGACTACAAATTTCATTAATCATTTTGAACCCTTCGATAAAAATAGCAAAATCAATTTCAAAGGAAAATAAAACAGAACACCAGCATACATCTAATATTAGAGTCCACTCACATAAGTTATCGTGGAAAACTAATGCTGGTAAAATGTAATTATAGTAAAAATTCTTGCAAACTTGATTCTTCCAGATTAACTGCATTTGACTATACAATTTATATATTAACTATACAATTGACAAAATGAAACGTATGGTAGTAATTTAATAATCTTTGAAATTTGATACTGATATTATTAAAATTATCACTTAAAAATTCCCATATAATCTTTTGTGTTGGTAATATAAAGAATATAAGGAAGAAAATTATTTTTTTTCGGCACATACATAATACATGATACTGTATGACAACCTTAGATCTAACGTAAAACTTTAACTTTATATAGATTTTAACTTGTAAAAAGTTGGGTAAAGAATAAAGAGTAATTAAAAGTAAGGTTTAATTACATTTCCTATGTTATGTTATTGAACTTCATAGAAGACAAAGATTTTTTAAGCTCAGCTCAAATATTTTTTTATTAAATGAAAAGAGGCAATTTCTCAATGTAAAAATTTAATAAATTACTCAATATATTTGTAATTTTTCCAGATTAACTGATATACAATTGACCGAGTGAAATAAGTTATAGATTATTTCAACATTTTATTAATTTATAAAATGCGATTAACAGAATAAAACGTCTTAGCAGTTTACACACAATAGGATAATACAATAATAAAATATATTTAAATTAATAAGACATGTTTTTAATACATTTATAATATTACAATAATAAGATATATCGAAGAATAAATGTTGTTCTAATTTTTGTATTAACAATTATATATATCGTTATAAAGCTCTAGTTTAAATATTACAAATTCAATTTAGTTTAATTTAAAGTGAAGAAAGAGCTGATACTTGTTTTACCGTTATGTCATTAGTCGAATCAATTCTTGTCCATATAGACTGTGAGTTTAACTTGTACAGCTGACACGAAATTGAATCAAATTTCATCAAATCATTAGAATCAGATGCTCTAATTTCTTAATAAAAATATACTTTTCTTAAAACTATAAGTTTAAACCATTTTATTAATAAATAGAAAAAATATAAAATATATATTCGATATTTGTAATATTTTCAACAGTATACAACTATTAAAACTTGGAATTTTTATTGTTTTATTTTCAATATCGATTTATTATGTAATGTACTGTTGGATAGTTAAATTACACGAACGCTAAGATTGTACGCAGCAATATTGTCAAATGTCAAATTATTTTAGAAGCTTAAATGCATTATAAAAATAGTTTCAAAAAATATTACTAAATAATATTATATTAATACTTAAAGTATTAACCAGAATAATATTAAAATAGCACGCTGCACTCTTTTGTCAGTAAACAAAATACAGTAATTTTTGATCAGCATTTGACTAAAATTTTATGTATTTTTGCTTTTAAAAATAAAATTATCTTGCAATGTATTCTAATCACCTGATATTATTTTATTAACTTATATTCGTTTCCTAAAACGTTATTCTATAAAACCTTCAAATATGAGTTATAGACAGAAATACGAGTTAATTCGAGCTTTATGTTTAGTATAAAATACGTAGACTCGGTTAGCTTATTTAATTTGTTCTACTGACATGTTATTATTGACCTGTGGACTTTGTTTTCTCGGTAATATGACCTCTGTCAGAGAATATTAAAGTGAATGTTGGAACTAAAATGTATTTTCGTAAGAAACAAAATACCATTCAGAACATTTCACCATCTATGTGTCTATCAACTACGATTTATTTTAAGATCACTTAATTCGCACACCAACTTAACACCTCAAGCATTTTACATGCATATTCGAGAGAACTAAATTAACACAAATTTAGTAAAAAAGCTTCAACAGGAAACTCATATATAAAATGAGGTTCGACAGCTTAGAGGGGCTGAGAAGTTCCCGTGGGAAATAATCTCCACTCGAAACAGCACTAAATGCATTACTATCCCAATTGGTACGTAGGAAACACTTCAGAGCGTTATGAAGGTTCGTCTGACAGTTTGAATACTAATAACCGTTTTGACATAAGTTCTATTTTCCCAAATACAACATATTCTTCCGACTGATCTTAATAACTATCTAAATCAACCATTTTATGTCAATGAACTTCAAAATGTTCTAGCATTCAATTGCGAATGAACACATTAAAGATATATTTGATATATTAGATTAATATTGGACAGACCTGTTTAACGAAGTTTTTATCGGATACTCGGTTCCCAAGTTCTGATAGCAAACAGTAGTTAAAGTACTATATAAAGGTTCTGGCGACTCTTCCTAAACAAATGCATATAGCGGCATCTCAATCCTAATCATACTTTTAATTCTTATCATCCTTGCTTTCACGTCGCCTATCCACCTATTCCGAGCAAATCTTGCCTTTCGAACAATATGGATTTAAAAATCTACATTCCACCAGTATCGCGCTACCTGAAACTCGACATTGTTTTTCAATTAATATCGTAATGTCATCGCGCCTACGTAGTTTTCGTTGACTTTTCGAAACTTTTGAATAATATCAAATGTCAACTTATAATTGAAAATCTTAATTTTCAAATCAGGAGGCTTCCTCGAAACATTACATCGTAATGTTTATCCCTTCCAATCATTCAACACAAAGGAGTGTTGCAAGATGAGCTATTTTTCTCACTCTTTGTTGGAGATTTACCAGCCTACTTGCGAACGACACCACCCCTTCAAAATCATTATTTTAATCGACGACCTACTAATACTTTCCTACTCTATTTAAATCGCACAATCCATAATTGACCGACTCAATCTATACTGTATCGAAAACGACCTTATTGTCAACATTCTGGAGCCCAAGTCTATCATATTTCGCAGTGAAGGACGCCTTGCTAATTCCGATAAACTTTCGCTAGACTATCGATCCATCGAATTCATCAACTCTTATAAATATCTAAGTGTCCACCTAACATCTACATTGTCATTTTGTCTCCATTTTGAGAATCGTGTAAAGTATTATTGACCACATACACATGTAAAAACCTTTCAAGTTTATCCTTACACGGTTCTTTTAGACTCTTTAAGGTTATGCATGAACCTATGATAACTTACGCCGTACCTGTAATATAGTCCGAACTTTCAAGTATTAACTTTAAGCAATTACATGTATATAAATGCCGCTTTATCAAAAAAGCACTTGGCTTATCACCCAAAATTCATTTCACACCATTTGTAGCAATCACATTGATTAAATCCCTATCAGTAGACTATCAACAAAAATTTCGGCTAACATAAACATCTTCATTCAAACAACACATTGGCCAATTTACTACTAAACACTTCACAATCGACCCTGAAATATTATCAGCCTCAAATACCACAAAAACGCTATGGAATAAATCACACGCAAAGAAAATACCACTTATTGTCCGCGCCCATATACACAAATGTCACGATAAGCTTTGAATAATCTTTGTATCTCATACCAAGTTCGAATTATTGTCGCTGTAAATTTTGTCACGTTCAATGTCCACCATTTTCTAGTCTGTTAAATTGCCCTATCCTTTCCAAGTTGTCACTGAAGCAAATTGATTGGTTTACTACTGACCTTACAAACACTCTTCCCCCAAACAAACTAATCTCAATGCAATTGCTAAGACAGGCAGTCGAGCAAGTGACCGGTTATTCAAATCATAGCAAATGACTTTTGATTTCATGAATGCTTTTTGTTGTATTTTATTATTTGTGTATATGTACATTTTTCGTACCATGTCGAAAGGCTACTGTGATATAATAAATATTCTCATATTATTATTTTATTTTCTTATAATTTTATATTATTTCATCTAATTATCTTATTATTTTATCTTATAATATTATTATTTTAAATTATTTTATCTTATTATGTTATATTATTTTATTTTATTATTTTTTATAGATACTTATTGAATAATGTACAAAAATCGTTACCCTCAAATGGGCTGTAATGTATAATATCATGTATGAAAATAATGTATAATATTGCATGAAAAACTGATTAAGTTAGTCAGTTTTTTCTTTAATTAAAAACGTCGCCCTTCCACGTGTCGACCGTGCCGCACGCATGCAAGCAGATGATTATTTTATTATTAAATTATTTTATTGAAATCACAATGCAAGTAATTTTGTGTTATTTTCTATAAAATAAGTTAAAAAAAGTCAAAATTTTAATTACCAATGCCAATATGAAACAACATTTGCTCTAAAGGACTAATGATTTCACTCTCATCTTAAAGTATACATATTTCTGTTGGCCATTTATTTATAATGAAGCTTAATCAAACCTCTGTACTTCTTTTTATTTTTTTTATTATTCATTAGTTTTTGTAAACTTGCGAAGAAATTGTCTCTTTCGATTTGCGATGTAAACCCTAATACTAAATGTTCATTAGATGAGCCATCAAAATCTAAAACATAAATTTTTAGAAATTAAAAAAGAATACGAAATTTACCAATTACGAGACAATGCAAATTAGAGACGTTGTTGTGAATAATAGTTGCAGTGAATCTTTCCAATAAATAAATACCAAGAACTCGATTACTCTAAATACGACAGCTAATTTCTAAAACTGAAAGCGTATTGAAACCTCAATAAGATTTTTCCAGTAAAGTAAATCGCTTATATAAAATAGATTTATAAATTGAAATAGTCACAAAAAGATACAACATTAGCTTTTTAAACAGCTAATCATTTCAAAATTAAAATTTGTTCGTTAAAAGAGTTTAATTTTCCATCTGTTAAACAAAAAGGTTGCATCTTCAGTAAGAACGCATCTAATGGTGTACACAAGTTGCCATCAAAAGGAACTTCCTCGTCATTATATATGATTTTTATTTAAGGGCCGTTTGCGTTTGTAAAGAGTTGAGTCAAAAGATAAGATGCGAAATTTGGCCAGTCACGATTCAATTGTCTCAGAGTCATATTTAAACAATGTAAAGTACTGTCATGAGATGGCTCTACATATAATAACGGCTCAAAATTTTTGATCGAATGCTTTGTAAAAACATCGGTTAACCGCTAAAAAGGTGGCCCACCGTCGCTTTCATAAAATCTTTATGAGATAACTGATATCCATAGATATAGTTATATTCTTTTGTTGTGTTTGAAAGAAATATATCTTGTCATTTAAGTAAGTCATAATATATTAAATACTAGTGTATAAAAATTTTAAGATTTTTTCACATTCTAATAACTAAAATGAATATTCTTTCCAATAATTAGGCAACACTTTGATGACATTTTGTTATTATTGTCTGTATTTTAAAAAACTTTTTAAAAATATAAAAATAATTTTAATTTGTTTGCGCTAAACATTGGCTTTGATAATCTAAACAAATTAATTAAAATGTATTAAACTTTTAGAATTAAAGAATTTTTAGTATCTTATAAATAGAGTAATAGAGTTTTTATAAAAATGATTAGTGATCATCGTATCTATATTATATGGTTTCGATAAAAAATTAACTCAACATATAAATAGACATTTACATGCCAATGATAGATTTCCTATGTTGTAATGTAATAATCTAGCGTAAAAAGTTAACTTGAAATAACTTAAAGGATCTCTTATAAATTAATTAGTTCCAACTCATTTATTTTCAAACCAACATCATCTAGAAACATATCATATTATATCATTTTTTGCAAAACATTCAAATTAAATATCATAGTAAATTCTTAACATTTATGATAATAAAGATCATCAACAATTGGAAAAAGAGAAATATTATTTTCTCAAATAAAACAATAAATATTAATCCCAAAATATTATTTATATATTATATATTAATTTTATATTATCTTTTTAATATGATTTTCTCAAATAAAATAATAAATATTAATCCCAAAATATTATTTATATATTATATATTAATTTTATATTATCTTTTTGCAATACATTCAAATTTCACATCATAGTAAATTCTTAACATTTGCGATAATAAAGATTATCAACAATTAAAAAAGAGAAATATTATTTCCTCAAATAAAGTAATAAATATTAATCCCAAAATATTATTTATATATTATATATTAATTTTATATTATCTTTTTAATATGATTTTCTCAAATAAAATAATAAATATTAATCCCAAAATATTATTTATATATTATATATTAATTTTATATTATCTTTTTGCAATACATTCAAATTTCACATCATAGTAAATTCTTAACATTTGCGATAATAAAGATTATCAACAATTAAAAAAAGAGAAATATTATTTCCTCTTTTAAATATTATTTAATATTATTTTCTCAAATAAAATAATAAATATTAATCCCAAAATATTATTTATATATTATATATTAATTTTATATTATCTTTTTAATATGATTTTCTCAAATAAAATAATAAATATTAATCCCAAAATATTATTTATATATTATATATTAATTTTATATTATCTTTTTGCAATACATTCAAATTTCACATCATAGTAAATTCTTAACATTTGCGATAATAAAGATTATCAACAATTGGAAAAAGAGAAATATTATTTCCTCAAATAAAGTAATAAATATTAATCCCAAAATATTATTTATATATTATATATTAATTTTATATTATCTTTTTAATATGATTTTCTCAAATAAAATAATAAATATTAATCCCAAAATATTATTTATATATTATATATTAATTTTATATTATCTTTTTGCAATACATTCAAATTTCACATCATAGTAAATTCTTAACATTTGCGATAATAAAGATCAACAACAATTAAAATAAGAGAAATATTATTTCCTCAAACCAAGTAATAAATATTAATCCCAAAATATTATTTATATATTATATATTAATTTTATATTATCTTTTTAATATGATTTTCTCAAATAAAATAATAAATATTAATCCCAAAATATTATTTATATATTATATATCAATTTTATATCATTTTTTTTTGCTAAACATTCAAATTAAATATCATAGTAAATTCTTAACATTTGCGATAATAAAGATTATCAACAATCGGAAAAAGAGAAATATTATTTCCTCAAATAAAGTAATAAATACTTATCCCAAAATATTATTTATATATTATATATTAATTTTATATTATCTTTTTAATATGATTTTCTCAAATATAATAATAAATATTAATCCCAAAATATTATTTACATATTATTTATTAATTTTATATTATCTTTTTGCAATACATTCAAATTTCACATCATAGTAAATTCTTAACATTTGCGATAATAAAGATCATCAAGAATTAAAAAAGAGAAATATTATTTCTACAAAAACAATAAAATAATAAATAAAATAATAAATATTTATCCTAAAATATATAATTTCTCGATAAATATTTATTCCTCAGCGGGTTAATTTATAAACAAGATTCTTATTTTTAATAAAAAGTATTAAATGTATTATTCACAAATTCAAATGGAAGTGAAAAAGTCAATATTAAACGAGAACATTACGAAAATCATGAAAGATTCAATTTTAGTCTAATTTATATCAAATTGTAATCTAATCAAAAATATAGAATTTATGTTCACAAAAGATTAATGAAGATATAAAAAGTATCACACATCTATATATCATTCCCAGAATTGTTTAGCTTAAATATATGCATATTGTGCAAAATGAATACTAGACAATCAGGTTTGACATATTTAACTTACATGATGTAATTTTCGAATACAGATATCAGTATCAAAACAAAAAATAACTTTATGAATCATTGTTAAGATGTGCCAGAAGTTATTTTGGACAATATGAGAGTACTCTTAAAACACGATCACATGAACACAAAGGGCACTCACAACATTTGTGAAGTAGGATTGGAAACAGGACATGAACAAGATTTCGAGGATGTTCCAACATTTTGGACAATTTAAATAGTCAACTGATCTTTAATGCTTCATTTCCATTTTACTAATTCTGTATAATTCATGATAGAATGTGTCAAGACTAATGACTCCCGAATGTGTCACGTTATTCATTAGATAATTGTTTTATCAAAATTAATTTCACTTATTATCAATTCAACGACCAGTATAAAAGTTCCGAATGATTTTAACTTTATGAAGATAATTGTATTTCATTCAAATATGTAAAATATTAAACTATAGTTTAATAGCCTTGAGCCTCCACGCATTTGACGTAACGTCTAAGTTGTGCGTTGTAGAAGGGAAACGCAGTGCGCATGTCAGGAGTGTTCCTGCCTTCTGGCTTGATTAGTTTTCTCGCAATTACATTTTAAAAATATAAGAAATAACATAAAAGTATATTTTTTATGTTAAATAAAATATATAATTATTTGTATATAATTATATGATTAAATATATTATTAAATATGAAGAATATATTTTAAAAATATAATATAATTATATTATATTAATTATATTATAATATAATTAAAATATAATTTAAAATGATCGATATCTAGATTAAATTAATTCCTGACTCTAAAAAAGACATATTTCAAATGTTTGTAAATCCATATTTCAAATGTTTTTGTTTCTTACTTTTTTACTCAATTTTTTAGTTTTTTTTAAGTTTTTTTTTTCAATTTAAGAGTGAAAAAATATTATTTATTTTTATTACCTATCACCAGGAAAATATAATATGTAATAAAACATAACAAAATATAAAAAATACAATATGTAAAAATATAATAAAAACATATAAAATATATAATCTTATATATAATTATACAATATAATATAATATTAATATAAAAATATAAAAATTAAAAATATATACTTAAACTATAGTCTAGCAGTTTAAAATAATCTATATTTTGATTAAATTAATTCCATTCTCTGAAAAAAGCAAAGACTAAAATCAGAGTTGAGGTTACCATAAATTTACAATTTAGTTTTCAAAACTAGCGATTTTATCAATTTCTAAACATCAATCAAATAATGATTTATTCTAGAAACATTATCCAGTTGGAATCACTGTAATAAAATATTGTCGAATAAAATACCACTATATTGCATAAATCATTTTAAATACATGTACTATCAATTCATTTGTTATAATATAGACAAATATATTCACAGATTAATTTTAATGTCTTCCTCATTCTTAAAAGTTTTAATTTACAATTAATAAAATACGTGTATTTACATATTTTGTTCTTCAGATCCAGATAATTTACGAATATACACAGCTGACTGAAAACTGATATTTTTTGATTTTTTTACATGTCAACACGTGTAGCAACCTGTTCTCAATATTAATGACGAATATGGAAAGATGGGAAACAACAAAAAATCAGCGTGTCACGAAAAATTCAAGTTTTATACATCATATATTGTATGTTAATCACTGTTTAGTTTTTAAATTTTTTATTTTTTTTCCAGGTTGTACAACATTCTATCATTAATATTTTTACAATATTCAAATTTGGTATTGCAATAACAAAAATAAACCGCTAAAACCGCATATATTTCGATTAATGATTCAACCTCTTTAAATCAAAATGCAAATATGCATTTTGGCAAAACAAAAGAAAATACTATAAATATTTGAAGTCGATGTAATTAACTGTTTTAATTTAGAATAGTACAGTAGCATTGAATGAAACTCAATGCTATTAAGTTGAACTAAATAGCATTAAGTAGAACACAAGCTTAAACACATCGCTAAGAGCACACAGAATGTATTGGAATGAAGCCAATTCTGCGATGCAAAATTGGCTTCAAACTTGCAAAAGTTTCAAGTTCTATGTGTATTCGAGCATCAATATGTAGAAAATGTAATTTGAAGTTATTCGATTTGGATTTTCTATTTTTCGTTTTTACTCAATCAATTGTTGTATCAAAAAACTAAATAGGATTGAATATTTCATGAAAATATTATATTGAAATATTTGAAGTCGAGGTCATTAACTGTTTTAATTTAGAATCGCAATCAAAAAAGGTGAGTATTCCATAATTAAATTTATGTTTTTAAATTAAAATATATTTATTCATTTTTATTTTTAGAATATTGAATCTCAAAATAGCCCTTACAAAGCTTAATATTCATTCCAATCACATTTTTAACAAAATTCGACTTTCATTGTGAATCTTATAAAATTTACCTGAATTTATAACATGATGAAACTAAAATATTTGACAAATAAGTTTGTTGTTAATTCAACAGTCGCGTATTTATTCAATACGTAATGTGAATATTAAGTGAATATTTATTCACATGCCAAAAGTTGACAAGATATATGTGGTTTTATCGATGACAATAGAATAATATTTCAGTATATTGAAATATACTATCCATTCTATTTTTTAAGTATTCTATTACCTTTTTTCAATTAGCATAATATATTGCTCTTGCAGATAAGCAAAACATTATCTCGAATATCAAATTCATTACTACTGTCATTACTACTATCATTATTCGCAGTATCATTACTCATAGATACTGCAGACACATTTTATTGCCCTTACTAGGAATCAAGTACATAAAATCTCCTTGTATTTAAATTCGTACGTTTTACGCACATAAATTATACATAAATATAATATACATAAATACCTTTTTAAATAAGTTTTAAATACAGTTTTCAAGAATATTAATATAAGCTCGGGATAAAACTAAGGATAAAACTATGAGAAAAACATAGTGGTTTATTTACGAGTACACCATTTGGTATCCCTAGGCAGGTGTAACAACAAATTATATTTTATATTATATTCTATTTTTTATATTTGTACACTTTAAAGTGTCCCTGTAAAACAGCATTTCTATTAAAAGGAATTTAGTGCCTGATGCATGGTTAAACTTTAATAGTCACTGCCATGCACAGAGCTTATGCTAAATTTCCTCTGATGATTCAGATTAAGGGTAGTTCTGTTTTTCGAGCTTTAGACATTGTTTAAGCGTGTGTTCAGGTGCCTATGGATGATTATTACAGTCACGGTACTGATGAGCTCCGTTAGAGCGAAACGCGTAGACCGTTGTTGAAGTTTGTCGTCACACATAGGATGACTGGGCTTACGTAGCGACTTTGAATAGTGCGAGAATAATTCGGTTTTATTTCTTAGTCTGATGAGGATATATAGAATGCTGACTGGTGTTTATGCACCCTCACGAGGAAAACATAGTGATATAGAGAATGGTCATGTGGGAATATCCTTTCC
This sequence comes from Pomphorhynchus laevis, assembly GCA_012934845.2. NCBI lineage: Eukaryota > Metazoa > Acanthocephala > Palaeacanthocephala > Echinorhynchida > Pomphorhynchidae > Pomphorhynchus > Pomphorhynchus laevis. The sequence continues at coordinate 23,580 of WNNJ02000084.1, read as the reverse complement.
GATTTGCTCAGAAGTTAGACAAGGTGGAGTTTTGTCTCCGCAGATGTCTAATCTTACAATAGATGAATTACACAGAGAATGTTTTGACGAGCAACCAGAAAGAATCCGAATTTACCCCAACAATTGTTTACTCACTGATATCACATATGCTATCGATGTCGCTCTTTTAGCGGAAACTGCGGCTGATTTACAATCCGTGATTATTAGAATTCATACTGATCCAACAAAATATTGCCTAACTCTAATCGTTTCGAAATGCAAAATACTATCGTTTTTTGTCATCCTCATTTTGATATAAAATTAAACGAACAATTGCTTGAACATGTGCACGCCTTTAAATACATGGATACGATAATATTCAACGAATGCAAATGTTATGATGAAATAACCAATCGCATTGTAACATCAAGCAAAAGTTTTAACCGACTAAATAGGGTATGGCGTGATAGAAAGCTATCAATGAAAACTAATGTTCGAGTTTGTACTTCGATAGTTCGTCCAATTCTGTTGTACGGATCGGAATGCTGGCCTGAAAAATTAGCACAACCAGAAAAGTAATAACTGCCGAAAATAAATGGATTAGGCGGATTGCAAGAATAAATCCACTGCAACATATACCAAATGACACTGCGTAAAAAATGCGGTATTGGGGATTCTGTTATTCAAATTATAACAAAAAAACAGATTACGTTTCCTTGACATGTTCTGAGTATAGAAAATGCACGTATTCCAAAAATTGTTTATTTCGAGCAATGACACACTGGAAACGTCCTCGAGGTATAGCAATAAAGTCCACAATTCGCGATTTCAAATATTGGCTGGAAGCAATTCGAACGGAATTGAAGAACTGAATTGGAGAAGGTGGTTCAAGACAGACTTTCATAGATTCGTGCGACAACATGTTTTAACTGATCTGCTTTATTCTTATTTTTTTCTCGGTTGTAACCTACGGCCCGTTAAGGACTTTTAGTTTATATATATAGTTCGGTATGAGATCATGAAGATCGATTAAAATCGAGACGGGTGATTCTGTTATGAATCCTTAATTATCTATTGAATAGTTGATAGGTCACACAAGGTAACTTTCGCCTTGAAAACCAGCTACATAATACTTCTTTCATGACTTCCAATTCCATACACCCTGACTACTAGCGGCACTATCGCCACAGCCAGGATATAACTAATAGTCAATTTTATCCTGGCTGTGGATAGAGCCTTCAATTCTAGAGTTGGTAGTCAGCCTTCTAATGAGCCCAGGGCTACCAATATGTGGCAGAATGCCTATGAAACGAAAACGAATGTGGCAATGGTGCCGTTAGTAGTCCGGGTGTATGGAATTATAAGTCATAAAGGAAGAATTCTGTAGGTGGTTTTCAACGTGAAAGTCACCACGTGTGACCTATCAAGTATTCCATTAATAGTCACTTTCAATTTGATAAGACAAGATAATTAAACGTTCTACAAAATTATTACTGAGCAAATAATATGTTTTGTGTCATTACTCGTTAGGTATTTTACTTTCTTTTCGATGTTCTGAAATATTTGTCTAATAAGTGGATATCTGCTGATTTTCGAAAGATAATTCACAATTCTTGAAATTCTTAATGAAGCAGGTATATCCAAACTTTAATGTTAGATAGTGTTAGAATACTTGCTACAGCAAGTAAATGAAAATATTTACAAAAGATATCTTAAAATTATATTCAATAAACATCACTTAACATAGTTAGGTGGTAGTCAGTAAAAGACATGATCATCACGGGTAGATTGCACCCTAAACTTAAGACAGTTGTGTTAATGTATCGAGTGAGAATGCAGTAAAGCAAAATGAAGAGTTTTATGATACATTGCAGTGTCTATGTTGAAATAGTTAGTTAAGATCGAGCAGAGTATGAAATTAACATTGAACATCTAGTGATTAATCAAGTTATGTAGTATCAACCACGTATATGTGAGTAATACATTCTTTAAACATAAGGTCTAGCATTAATTCACCTGAATATCATATGACACAACTAATATTAAAATCAATCATTTCAGGATTAACAAGAGATTACAAAATATTATTAAGGGTGCCAGGATGTACTCATGAGCGTTTGTCGACTTGGATCACCCTTTGATAAATGGTAAGATGCATCAGAAGTTGAATATTTCGTAAAACTATGAAATCCAAATCTTTCTCTGTCGCAAAATTAAAAGATCAAGATGTTGTATTATAAAGAAAATTTCGACAGAAGCCGAGGAATACGAACTTTAAATTCAAACTAAAAGAATGCTGTAAAGGTAAAATTCAAAATTAAAGTATATTAATGGAATTCCTGAGTAATATAATGTGATAAGACTTAATCGAATAAAGGAAAAGGGCAAAATGAAAGAACTTGAGAACTATTAGAGAGCGAATGATATGAACAATCAAACACAACAAAATTAACAAAAATGTAAAAATAAGTTTTTGCTTGGAAGAAAATTTGAGAAAAATTAAGTCGATCTTTTGCTTGACCAAGAAGTAATTCAGATCAGCCAACCGAGTCTTGGCCTATTTATAATTCATTATTATTTATTAATAATGAATATACTACTTATTTATTTACAATGAGTAGACTCAATTAGCTGATTCAAATTACTTCGTCAAAAAATCGTTAAAATATGTTTATATAATACGTAGACTCAGTTAGTTGATTTGATTAGTAATTTTTTCTAACGCTTTGTTAATATTAGTTCAAGTATTTAACTAATATCGTTAATATATGTTATATTAAAGTTTATTAATGTTTTTAATTTTTCTTTGATATCTGCTAACTTTAAATCGTAGTATTTATATACTGAAAATTTATTGCTAAAAATTCTTGTCAACATTTTTCTATCTAGAAATTCTTTTGTTTTGAATTAAACCTAAAATACCAGTATTGATTTCGCGTGTTTTAATTCATTTAAATATATTATTCATATAAACAGAAAGGGGTTTTAATGTACATTTAAAAATATTACATATGAACCTAGGTTTTATTGGATTTTTATGTAATTTTGGATTCCAATATAATAAAGGTATAATTTAATTATCTGATTTAACCTTTGTACACTTTTTATCTAGATATACCTTCTTTATCATTAATATTGCTTTTATTAAGAATGATGCTACCTGGATAAATTTGTTCGCTTATTGAATAAAAATTATTAGAGTTAAATACATATATATTATCAATATATGGAAACATGTATTTCATATATTTATATAATTCAGATTTATTTTTTTTTAACATTTATGAGCAACTTCATACTCTATAAAGCTCAAAAATTAGTCAGCTATAATTGGGCTACTATTACCTCCTATTGGAACATCTTTGATTTGTCTAAATATAGATGTCTCTACCTTTAAATAATTTTGATTTATTTAAATATTTAAGGATTCTAATAATTCAATTTTATCCATATATTTATATTTACTTAATGGGTTAATTTTTGTTAGATATGCGTTATAGTTATTTATAACATATATATGTATATCATTTCCAAATATAAGATTAATTAATTTTTCTAATGCATCTTTAATATCTACTAAATCTAGATTTGTATAAAAAGTACTAAAATCTTACCTATTTATATTCTGAAAATTTATTCGTTTTGTCTGTTCTAAAAATTATTTTCTGGAATTAATACTGAAATAGTGTTTTATACCAGTATTAATTTCGATTACCTTACAATATTTTTTGAAGTGTGCATTAATTACTTTAAGTATTTTATTGATAGAGACAGAAAATGGTTTTAATGTACATTTAATCGCACTACATATGAACCTAGGTTTTATTGGATTTTTATGTAATTTTGGATTCCAATATAATAAAAGTATAGTTTAATTATCTGATTCAACCTTTATACCCTTTTTATTCATTATAAAACAGTGACTTGTAATAATTGTTTCTAAACTTAACTCACTACGTTCATATGTTGGATTTACATTTAAATCATTAGAATTAACCTCTTTCATTAGTATATCATAATAAAGCTTTTTGCATACGAAAACAAAGTTATTACTAGCTTTATCAATAGTTGTTATTATATAGTTATCCTTTAATTCAGTAAGTTCTGTGTACATATCATTATTAATTTAAATTTCATTTTATAATTGTTTGCTATTTTAATTTTCCTTTTAATTTTATCAAATACATAACATTTCCAAAAATAATTATAATATATGTTTTCCAAATATCTTTACTTTGGTGTTTTGTCTTTACTTTTGTGTATTTAATTTGTTAGTTCTAAAATCATATAGTATATATTATATATACTATATTATATTATATAATATTACAATATTATAAAATCAAAAGTAAATTTGATATTTACTATAAATTTAATATATTTGAATATAAATGTAATATTATTTACTTTAAATAATTAAATTAATTTTATATTATTTCAAGACTTTTATGCTATTTAGATTACGATGATAACACGAGGATATCGTGTTATCCTGGTGTATGAATGAACTGTTATTAAGATGTGATTAACTTGCTATTAAGTTCAAAAACTATGAAATCGAAAGTAAGAACTTTAAATAATATTCCTTTATTCACAATTTGAGTCCTTTGAATTATTGAAAGTATTCGTTACGATAAAGTCTAAAGTTGATTAACAACTTGTTTTTTCATTTAAATTACAATTCGATACTGGTATTCTTTTTGTATTTCACGTTCTGTAATTACAGCATGTAAAGCATGTGCCTCGAGAATTTTATCATCTTTTCGAAATTGTTGCAGAAATATCAAGCATTGATTTAGCTTTAACCACGTGCCATATTTTCCTTCTGCCAGTCTTTGATATAGTCTGTCACGAATGCTTATAATGGAAAGCCAGAACATTAAAAGAGGCATATTCACAATAAAAAGGAATAAAGATAATGGGAAATTGGTCATACTGATATGCACGGTGCAAAATCTTTAGTTTATACAACAATCTATGCTGGTTTTTGGTGTTCAGTTGGTTGTATGTAAAACTCATCATCATTATGATAAAACATTACACTTAAAATGACTATCGCAATTGTGGTAACTTTGTGAAATAAGGAAATAATTTTATTTTTCTTGATAGATAAACACAACAATAAAAAAATCACGAAATATCAATATTTTGAATTTTAGTTGGCGAAAATAATAGATTAACTTTTAACAAAAATTATGAATTATTACGTATTATTGCCACATAATTACGTATTATTGCCAAAGTATTATTATATAAAACGCTTTATTAAATAAAAAATTCAATAGAAATATATCCATTCTGATCTTTATTTTAAATTTTTAAATATTCACTATGTGATCGTGACAACTTCATTGTGTAACGTACTATTTAATTTGTAATTTTCAATTTGTTTAATAATTTAGTATTACGATTAAATTTAATCATATTTGTTTGATGTAGTAATACTATTGTATCTGGTAACATGACTCATGCCTACTTATGTTATAGTGATGTACTCACGTCATTAAATATTGGATATTAATGCAATACATTAAAATGTTTAAAAGGGTGTAGATAATTCTGTTTGCTAGCATTCGTAAAATCAGAATAAATACTTGAAATATGAATATGTTACACAATTCACAAAAATATATTCATATTTTAGATATTCAATTAACGTGTGACTGAAATATAGGTGTTCTGAAATATATTGATTTAAGGAAAACACATTGCGATTTTATTATATTCAATAAAATTAAGCAAGCATTATAAATGTTTGTACTTCTAAATATCAATGTTTGAAATTTTTAAATATCCAGGAACTATCATGTATAGTTAAACAATAACAAAAATCATTTTGATATTTCGCTAGAAACTACTAGTATCCTATTATTCAATAAAAATTTAATAAATTATATTTTGTTTGGTGAAGGTGTGCTGTGAAGTAAAGATTTGAAAATAAATAATCGTAGATATTTACATTCAAATCCTAAGAATAACACTTACCGGTTTTGGGCCGTAATATTGAAATAAGATGTTACCCTTAACTATACACCAATGTTCGCTAAAATCTTGATCAAATAATTAAAATTTATAGTTAAATAACTTTGCGCTATCATAATACCATTAATTATTCCAAAGAATGTCGATTTTCGCCTAAAACGTATGACACCTGAGTAATCTAGATTTCTGTCTGGTATGGATACAATTCCAGCAATTACAGTTGTTGCCATTTTATATTCAGCTGTTTATTACGTGTTGTTACAAATGATGAAGCGAATCACCATTTTGGAAATGCTCTTTTCCGCCCTATTTAAATTACACGAAATTTGTAATGCAATCTCTCTCGATGACTTATAAAAGCATAGTCACAAAACATGGAAAGCTTGTGTCAATGTTTCTTGCTCATTGAAAATCAGTTGATTAAAGTTTATTAAAACATACAAGCATCGAATGCTTATTTTAGCTGAAATCAGCGTCGACTTACTCGCGTTTTATTTGACGATCATAAATAAATAAAGCATGTAATGAGATAAAAATAAAAATTCAGTGAAGTTATTTTTTTATTAAACATTTATGCTTGACGCTGTCGTCTAAGTGAATGGAACAACAAAGAGTGATAAAGTAATCAGATTAGTTAACAAAGTCTACTTATTTTGCACTATATAAATATTTAAAAATATTTAAATGTTCAGATTTATATAATTAAAAATTTTATCAAGAATTTTTTAAATTCAATTATTATGAACCGATTCAATTGTACATTGGCAAAATAATCTGTCCTATACGTAATTACATTTAAACCACCATTATCACATTTACATGTATTATAACACTCATAAATCTAAACTTTAAATCTTTATATTCCAATTTTATTTTAATTATTTAAATAATAAATAATCAAATAATAAAATTTATATAATTTATATTTATATCAAGCTAAAATTTAAAATTAAATTTTAAAATAAAAGTCAATTTATCTTATAAGGAAAGATAACTGACTTGCACATATTGTTACCTCCTACTCAGTACGACAGTCCAGTTGTTTACTAAATTTGAAAATACATTCGTGATTGTTACGAAAATATATTTGCATATTCAATGCGCCTTTGGATTGTCGAGACTGTTCTTCTTCTTTCAGGAACAATCACTAGACTTGAACTGCTTAAAATAATAGTGCTAAAGGATTCATTAAGCGATTATACGACGATTGTTGGTTTAATTAAATTTTTGTTTTTATTGAATTAAAAATAAATATATGTACAAAATAAAGTACAAAATATCTGATTTGTTTATGTTTTATCTAAACAATTGTTTTACAAATTAAATCGAAATATTACGGATTAATAAAATGTATAATAATTGGAAATTTACATTTATTGGAAATAAATGTACAAAATAAATGAAAATAAATAAATGTATTAATAATATGAAATCTGATTGAGAATTATATATCTAAATTACACAATCTGATTTAGAATTATATGTGCGAAATATGATTATTGGTCTCTACAAGCAAAAAAACTTAAATTTTACGTTTCGCATTGCGGGTTCTTCAAAAATTGTAAGTATTTAAGAATCAAGACAATTTTTTAAACACTGGTTTAAAAATAATTATAAGATTTAATCTCTCCAGTGTTAATTGTTGAGCTTTTGCCTTAAACGTCTAAAAGTTCAATTTGCAATTTCTGTATTTTTTTTTGTATTTCTGTAAGTGTCGAGATATATTACATGTGTCGAGATTGGTTGCAAAGAAATGAAATTTTTATTGAAGATGTTCAGATTGATTACAAAAAAAGTAAAAGTAATTACTAAAGGTGTCGAGTTCGATTGCAAACGAGTTGAGGATAACAGCTTTCACCTCGACAGCTTTAACATATTTTTTATTTAAAAAATTATGTTCATCCTATGCGCGACTGCCGAGAAAATTAAACTTTAATATTTTTGGTGATTTTTTATTTGTTCAATAACTTTTTCAAAAAGCAGTTTCGCATGTAACTATTTTTTCATCCAATGTATTTTTTATGAAGATTCAAAAATATAATTTTATTGGTTTCTTCCAAGTGGGTAACAATTAACTACAATATTGTATTATTATACAATTCTCGTTAAATAAAAATTTAATGAAGTAAAATGCTTTTATTTATTAGTGGAGAGAGTGAAAGAAAAATGTGCGTTATTACGTTAAGATTACTCCGTGTTATCTGCTACGCCAACAATAATGATCGTGCGATTGTCTTTAATGACAATTGGACTGATTTCAAAATTCAATGATTGAATGTTATATGGTATTGATCAGCTGTAACTTGCAAGGCAACTTCGAGACTATCTGCATAACTCTGTATTCATCACGGTAATAAGATTAAAAAGATTGTCTTGATTATTAAATACTTACAATAATCTGGATTTTCCTAACCTTTAATATTGGCAGCCTTTCAAGTAGTCTCTGATATTTAAACATATTCATTTGTAAAAGTATTTTACTTTATTAAAGTTTTATTTACTATCGAGAATGTATAATAATTCTCGATTATTATATCTCAATTATTATAAAATTTTTATTATATAATAATTAAAATGATAAAGATTTAATTAAATAATATTCTAACTTAATTAACTAACTTTAACAATTAATTAGGATAATAATTGAGTTTCGTCTAGCTGCTATATGGGCCGAAACCTAAAACACAAACCAGTTCCTTATTATGACTTTTAATATTAAGTTCGATGCATCGTATAAATTGAATTAATATTATTAAATTAAAAACATTGAATATTTAATTAGAGCTCAATAAAAATTGATGTTTTATGTAACTTAAGTGAAGTGATTTGATGCATAAACATTTTTGAATAATATAATTTGTGTTTAAATAAGATATTACATAAAAAGAAATCCTTAATTGCTATGTATTTAACACCCCTGCTATGTTGGGTTGAGTAATAAAGAACAAAACTTGATAACATAGCAGTTCCTTCATATGACCTCTAATTTTAATTCTAAAACTTTAAAAAATATATAAATATATATTTTATCAAACCTTGTATATATCCTATTAGTAGGTTTATAAAAGTACTGGGTTATGCCAATTCCTTTAAATATTAAGATATTTTTATATTAAAATATTCAAGATATTCTGAAGTTTAAATATATTCCTATTCTTTAAGAATATTAATGTATATTTTACACATTGTCATAATATGTAATGATATAGTATTCTCGAGACTCATTTAATGTTTATGTTCTCAAAATGTTCTCCGATTTTTAACCTAATTATGACATATTTTCTATTATACGGTAACTAAAAGTTCAAAGTTATCAAAAATTTCTTTTTAATATATAATAATTATATATCCATTATATATCCTCTACTATATAACTCCAATCTTTATTCTAATAATCGCATACCATCTATAAATTGGCTTTTACGAACTCTGATTAACACCAATGTTGCTATTTTCTAACAATGGTATATTTTCTATTATTCGGTTAATAAAAGTTCTAAGCTATAAAAAATTATATTTTAATATATTATTAATATCTTTTAATATCTCCTTTACTATATAACTCCGATCTTTATTCTAATAATCGTATACCATCTATTAATTGGTTTTTACGAACTCTGATCAAAACCGATGTTGCTATTTTTTAAACTCTCTTTAATCTAGTAATGGTATATTTTCTATTATTCGGTTAATAAAAGTTCTAAGCTATAAAAAATTATATTTTAATATATTATTAATATCTTTTAATATCTCCTTTACTATATAACTCCAATCTTTATTCTAATAATCGTATACCATCTATTAATTGGTTTTTACGAACTCTGATCAACACCGATGTTGCTATTTTTTAAACTCTCTTTAATCTAATAATGGTATATTTTCTATTATTCGGTTAATAAAAGTTCTAAGCTATAACAAATTATATTTTAATATATTATTAATATCTTTTAATATCTCCTTTACTATATAACTTCAATCTTTATTCTAATAATCGCATACCATCTATTAATTGGTTTTTACGAACTCTGATCAAAACCGATGTTGCTATTTTTTTTCTTTAAAGTAATGGTATATTTTCTATTATTCGGTTAATAAAAGTTCTAAGCTATAACAAATTATATTTTAATATATTATTAATATCTTTTAATATCTCCTTTACTATATAACTCCAATCTTTATTCTAATAATCGCATACCATCTATTAATTGGTTTTTACGAACTCTGATCAAAACCGATGTTGCTATTTTTTAAACTCTCTTTAATCTAGTAATGGTATATTTTCTATTATTCGGTTAATAAAAGTTCTAAGCTATAAAAAATTATATTTTAATATATTATTAATATCTTTTAATATCTCCTTTACTATATAACTCCAATCTTTATTCTAATAATCGTATACCATCTATTATTTGGTTTTTATGAACTCTGATCAACAACGATGTTGCTATTTTCTAATAACGGTATATTATCTATTATTCGGTTAATAAAAGTTCTAAGCTATAAAAATTATACTTTAATATATTATCAATATCTATTAATATCTCCATGACTATATAACTCCAATCTTTATTCAAATAATCGTATACCATCTATTAATTGGTTTTTACGAACTCTGATCAAAACCGATGTTGCTATTTTTTAAACTCTCTTTAATCTAGTAATGGTATATTTTCTATTATTCGGTTAATAAAAGTTCTAAGCTATAACAAATTATATTTTAATATATTATTAATATCTTTTAATATCTCCTTTACTATATAACTCCAATCTTTATTCTAATAATCGCATACCATCTATTAATTGGTTTTTACGAACTCTGATCAAAACCGATGTTGCTAATTTTAAACTCTCTTTAATCTAGAAATGGTATATTTTCTATTATTCGGTTAATAAAAGTTCTAAGCTATAAAAAATTATATTTTAATATATTATTAATATCTTTTAATATCTCCTTTACTATATAACTCCAATCTTAATTCTAATAATCGTATACCATCTATTAATTGGTTTTTACGAACTCTGATCAACAACGATGTTGCTATTTTCTAATAATGGTATATTTTCTATTATTCGGTTAATAAAAGTTCAAAGCTATAAAAAATTATATTTTAATATATTATTAATATCTTTTAATATCTCCTTTACTATATAACACCAATCTTTATTCTAATAATCGTATACCATCTATTAATTGGTCTTTACGAACTCTGATCAACACCGATGTTTCTATTTTTTAAACTCTCTTTAATCTAGAAATGGTATATTTTCTATTATTCGGTTAATAAAAGTTCTAAGCTATAAAAAATTATATTTTAATATATTATTAATATCTTTTAATATCTCATTTACTATATAACTCCAATCTCAATTCTAATAATCGTATACCATCTATTAATTGGTTTTTACGAACTCTGATCAACACCGATGTTGCTATTTTTTAAACTCTCTTTAATCTAATAATAATATATTTTCTATTATTCGGTTAATAAAAGTTCTAAGCTATAACAAATTATATTTTAATATATTATTAATATCTTTTAATATCTCCGTTACTATAAAACTTCAATCTTTATTCTAAAAATCGCATACCATCTATTAATTAGTTTTTACGAACTCTGATCAAAACCGATGTTGCTATTTTTTAAACTCTCTTTAATCTAGTAATGGTATATTTTCTATTATTCGGTTAATAAAAGTTCTAAGCTATAACAAATTATATTTTAATATATTATTAATATCTTTTAATATCTCCTTTATTATATAACTGCAATCTTTATTCTAATAATCGTATACCATCTATAAATTGGATTTTACGAACTCTGATCAACACCGATGTTGCTATTTTTTAAACTCTCTTTAATCTAATAATATATTTTCTATTATTCGGTTAATAAAAGTTCTAAGCTATAACAAATTATATTTTAATATATTATTAATATCTTTTAATATCTCCTTTACTATATAACACCAATCTTTATTCTAATAATCGCATACCATCTATTAATTGGTTTTTACGAACTCTGATCAAAACCGATGTTGCTATTTTTTAAACTCTCTTTAATCTAGAAATGGTATATTTTCTATTATTCGGTTAATAAAAGTTCTAAGCTATAAAAAATTATATTTTAATATATTATTAATATCTTTTAATATCTCCTTTACTATATAACTCCAATCTTAATTCTAATAATCGTATACCATCTATTAATTGGTTTTTACGAACTCTGATCAACACCGATGTTGCTATTTTTTAAACTCTCTTTAATCTAATAATAATATATTTTCTATTATTCGGTTAATAAAAGTTCTAAGCTATAACAAATTATATTTTAATATATTATTAATATCTTTTAATATCTCCTTTACTATATAACTTCAATCTTTATTCTAATAATCGCATACCATCTATTAATTGGCTTTTACGAACTCTGATCAAAACCGATGTTGCTATTTCTTAAACTCTCTTTAATCTAATAATGGTATATTTTCTATTGTTCAATTAATAAAAGTTCTAAGCTATAAAAAATTATATTTTTAATATATTATTAATATCTTTTAATATCTCCTTTACTATATAACTCCAATCTTAATTCTAATAATCGCATACCATCTATTAATTGGCTTTTACGAACTCTGATCAACACCAATGTTGCTATTTTTGAAAATCTCTTTAATCTAATAATGGTATATTTTCTATTATTCGGTTAATAAAAGTTCTAAGCTATAACAAATTATATTTTAATATATTATTAATATCTTTTAATATCTCCTTTACTATATAACTCCAATCTTTATTCTAATAATCGCATACCATCTATTAATTGGTTTTTACGAACTCTGATCAAAACCGATGTTGCTATTTTTTAAACTCTCTTTAATCTAGTAATGGTATATTTTCTATTATTCGGTTAATAAAAGTTCTAAGCTATAAAAAATTATATTTTAATATATTATTAATATCTTTTAATATCTCCTTTACTATATAACTCCAATCTTTATTCTAATAATCGTATACCATCTATTATTTGGTTTTTATGAACTCTGATCAACAACGATGTTGCTATTTTCTAATAACGGTATATTATCTATTATTCGGTTAATAAAAGTTCTAAGCTATAAAAATTATACTTTAATATATTATCAATATCTATTAATATCTCCATGACTATATAACTCCAATCTTTATTCAAATAATCGTATACCATCTATTAATTGGTTTTTACGAACTCTGATCAAAACCGATGTTGCTATTTTTTAAACTCTCTTTAATCTAGTAATGGTATATTTTCTATTATTCGGTTAATAAAAGTTCTAAGCTATAACAAATTATATTTTAATATATTATTAATATCTTTTAATATCTCCTTTACTATATAACTCCAATCTTTATTCTAATAATCGCATACCATCTATTAATTGGTTTTTACGAACTCTGATCAAAACCGATGTTGCTAATTTTAAACTCTCTTTAATCTAGAAATGGTATATTTTCTATTATTCGGTTAATAAAAGTTCTAAGCTATAAAAAATTATATTTTAATATATTATTAATATCTTTTAATATCTCCTTTACTATATAACTCCAATCTTAATTCTAATAATCGTATACTATCTATTAATTGGTTTTTACGAACTCTGATCAACAACGATGTTGCTATTTTCTAATAATGGTATATTTTCTATTATTCGGTTAATAAAAGTTCAAAGCTATAAAAAATTATATTTTAATATATTATTAATATCTTTTAATATCTCCTTTACTATATAACTCCAATCTTAATTCTAATAATCGTATACCATCTATTAATTGGTCTTTACGAACTCTGATCAACACCGATGTTTCTATTTTTTAAACTCTCTTTAATCTAGAAATGGTATATTTTCTATTATTCGGTTAATAAAAGTTCTAAGCTATAAAAAATTATATTTTAATATATTATTAATATCTTTTAATATCTCATTTACTATATAACTCCAATCTCAATTCTAATAATCGTATACCATCTATTAATTGGTTTTTACGAACTCTGATCAACACCGATGTTGCTATTTTTTAAACTCTCTTTAATCTAATAATAATATATTTTCTATTATTCGGTTAATAAAAGTTCTAAGCTATAACAAATTATATTTTAATATATTATTAATATCTTTTAATATCTCCGTTACTATAAAACTTCAATCTTTATTCTAAAAATCGCATACCATCTATTAATTAGTTTTTACGAACTATGATCAAAACCGATGTTGCTATTTTTTAAACTCTCTTTAATCTAATAATATTATATTTTCTAATATTCGGTTAATAAAAGTTCTAAGCTAAAAAAATTATATTTTAATATTATTAATATCTTTTTAATATCTCCTTTACTATATAACTGCAATCTTTATTCTAATAATCGCATACCATCTATTAATTGGCTTTTACGAACTCTGATTAAAACCGGTGTTGCTATTTTTTAGACTCTCTTTAATCTAATAATGTTATATTTTCTATTATTCGGTTAATAAAAGTTCTAAGCTATAACAAATTATATTTTAATATATTATTAATATCTTTTAATATCTCCTTTACTATATAACTCCAATCTTTATTCTAATAATCGCATACCATCTATTAATTGGTTTTTACGAACTCTGATCAAAACCGATGTTGCTATTTTTTAAACTCTCTTTAATCTAGAAATGGAATATTTTCTATTATTCGGTTAATAAAAGTTCTAAGCTATAAAAAATTATATTTTAAAATATTATTAATATCTTTTAATATCTCCTTTACTATATAACTCCAATCTTAATTCTAATAATCGTATACCATCTATTAATTGGCTTTTACGAACTCTGATCAACACCGATGTTGCTATTTTTTAAACTCTCTTTAATCTAATAATGGTATATTTTCTATTATTCGGTTAATAAAAGTTCTAAGCTATAACAAATTATATTTTAATATATTATTAATATCTTTTAATATCTCGTTTACTATATAACTTCAATCTTTATTCTAATAATCGCATACCATCTATTAATTGGCTTTTACGAACTCTGATCAAAACCGATGTTGCTATTTCTTAAACTCTCTTTAATCTAATAATGGTATATTTTCTATTGTTCGGTTAATAAAAGTTCTAAGCTATAAAAAATTATATTTTAATATATTATTAATATCTTTTAATATCTCCTTTACTATATAACTCCAATCTTAATTCTAATAATCGTATACCATCTATTAATTGGTTTTTACGAACTCTGATCAAAACCGATGTTGCTATTTTTTAAACTCTCTTTAATCTAATAATGGTATATTTTCTATTATTCGGTTAATAAAAGTTCTAAGCTATAAAAATTATATTTTAATATATTATTAATATCTTTTAATATCTCCTTTACTATATAACTTCAATCTTTATTCTAATAATCGCATACCATCTATTAATTGGCTTTTACGAACTCTGATCAAACCGATGTTGCTATTTCTTAAACTCTCTTTAATCTAATAATGGTATATTTTCTATTGTTCGGTTAATAAAAGTTCTAAGCTATAACAAATTATATTTTAATATATTATTAATATCTTTTAATATCTCCTTTACTATATAACTCCAATCTTTATTCTAATAATCGCATACCATCTATTAATTGGTTTTTACGAACTCTGATCAAAACCGATGTTGCTATTTTTTAAACTCTCTTTAATCTAATAATGGTATATTTTCTATTATTCGGTTAATAAAAGTTCTAAGCTATAAAAAATTATATTTTAATATATTATTAATATCTTTTAATATCTCCTTTACTATATAACTCCAATCTTTATTCTAATAATCGCATACCATCTATTAATTGGTTTTTACGAACTCTGATCAAAACCGATGTTGCTATTTTTTAAACTCTCTTTAATCTAATAATGGTATATTTTCTATTATTCGGTTAATAAAAGTTCTAAGCTATAACAAATTATATTTTAATATATTATTAATATCTTTTAATATCTCGTTTACTATATAACTTCAATCTTTATTCTAATAATCGCATACCATCTATTAATTGGCTTTTACGAACTCTGATCAAAACCGATGTTGCTATTTTTTAAACTCTCTTTAATCTAGAAATGGTATATTTTCTATTATTCGGTTAATAAAAGTTCTAAGCTATAAAAAATTATATTTTAATATATTATTAATATCTTTTAATATCTCCTTTACTATATAACTCCAATCTTAATTCTAATAATCGTATACCATCTATTAATTGGTTTTTACGAACTCTGATTAACACCGATGTTGCTATTTTTTAAACTCTTTTTAATCTAATAATGGTATATTTTCTATTATTCGGTTAATAAAAGTTCTAAGCTATAAAAATTATATTTTAATATATTATTTTTATCTTTTAATATCTCCTTTACTATATAACTCCAATCTTTATTCTAATAATCGTATACCATCTATTAATTGGTTTTTACGAACTCTGATCAAAACCGATGTTGCTATTTTTTAAACTCTCTTTAATCTAATAATGGTATATTTTCTATTATTCGGTTAATAAAAGTTCTAAGCTATAAAAAATTATATTTTAATATATTATTAATATCTTTTAATATCTCCTTTACTATATAACTCCAATCTTTATTCTAATAATCGCATACCATCTATTAATTGGTTTTTACGAACTCTGATCAAAACCGATGTTGCTATTTTTTAAACTCTCTTTAATCTAGAAATGGTATATTTTCTATTATTCGGTTAATAAAAGTTCTAAGCTATAAAAAATTATATTTTAATATATTATTAATATCTTTTAATATCTCCTTTACTATATAACTTCAATCTTTATTCTAATAATCGCATACCATATATAAATCGGTTCATAAAAATACTGGGAATTTTTAATAAATAACAATAAATTTAAAATGAGATATAATCTAAGATATAATCTATAATCAAATGCGTAACTTTTCAAAGGATAAATTGTTGGTTGAAAACTAACGGTTCTCTATGATCTATATCAAACTAACGAATAATCTCTATCTTTATATATTAACATATTAACTATTAATATTAATCTCTACATATTAACTATTAATAATTCAATATATTGAGTTGTGAAAATAATGAGTCATAAAATATCTGAATAATAGAAACTTTAAGAATGAAATGGAATTAATGTCGTAAAACTGACATATACTCTTACAGAACTCTAATCTTAACTCTAATATGTTCATTTCTTAATATATTTATAGCACAAAATATGTACACTCGGCGCATTTTTGTTTTCCATCTTTTTAACCCTTTTGCAAGGTACGTCTGAAAAGTAATCAAAGAGATTACACTAATAGCAACATTAGTGTTGATCAAAATTCGTTAAGGATTCAGAAGGCTAATACCGAATTATTAATAATGATTTTTAAAAAATAATGTGCAGACATTACCAAAATATAGGACGTTTGCATTAATATTTTCAATCCAACAAAAAGAAGGTTATGATAATTTAGAAATTATTAATATCTACAGCTGAAGCAACGCTACATTATATCTGTTACTGTTAGCAATCTCCAAAGTGATGCAGCAAAAATTACTTGAGCGAAAAATAAATGCATACAATTTATTAAAATCGTCAAAAACATCACTAAATACTATGTTTATGTAATCGTTACAATACAGATTGTATATATGTATATCGACACATGTTCACAATTGTATCACGAAAATAATGCTTTGCATCCTCTGATACTGCATATTGTAATTCTAAATATAATTAAATTATACATTGATACTTAACGAATCAAATCATAGTGGATTCGTTTCAAAGACCCGTGTCGTTGAAAGGATCTATGAACTTATCGTATACAATTCGTTTACAGATGGAATTATCAGCAGAATATATTAGATGATGATAGTCACAGTCTACCGTAATAACTTTAGATAAAGTAAAGTTTTAAAGTTTTATAAGATACAAAATTACCGAACAACGAATTATTGTATAGTGCACACTGCGAATAAGAACGACAAGCAATGTCGAACTTTGACGTAGCACGTATACCTGTAGAAGTATTCTGAGATATAAGCTGAGAAAGTGCACTTCGTTTTAAATTGTCGGCACCGTCAAAATAGCTTTCAGACGGAATTTGAAACAAATGCACGGTGCCATTATCACTTAATGCCGACAATAATGTATTCGTACTGTTGAAAGACAAGCTAAAAACGAATAGTGCTTCAAGAATACACTAAATAATAGTAAAGAATAAATCATTTTCATGAAAGAAACTTAATATTAATGTTTGAGAAAAATTTACAACAAACATATCGGTTTATTAGAAACGACATTTCTCTAAATTAACAAATTCCTTGATTCATTATATTTGATGCATAACTTTCTGAGACTGTAACTCGAAATTGTCCAAACGAACGTAGTGTCGAAATCGTTATTAATATGCTCAAACACAAATGAAGTGGTTTCGGGTGTCGTTATACTTTCTGCAACTGTAACTCGAAATTGTCCAAACGAACGTAGTGTCGAAATCGTTATTAATATGCTCAAACACAAATGAAGTGGTTTCGGGTGTCGTTATACTTTCTGCAACTATAACTCCAAATTGTCCAAACGAACGTAGTGTCGAAATTCTTATCAATATGCTCAAACACAAATGAAGTGGATTAGGGTGTCGTTAAAATCTGTTTTTAGATTACAGTTTGATAATTAGCTAATGTTAAATGTTTATTAGATACAGTTCTAGGATTGCATTATACTTTCTGCATTGTATCTCGAAATTGTCCAAACAAATGTAGTGTCGAAATTGTTACCAATATGCTCAAACACAAATGAAGTGGATTAGGGTGTCGTTAAAATCTGTTTTTAGATTACAGTTTGATAATTAGCTAATGTTAAATGTTTATTAGATACAGTTCTAGGATTGCATTATACTTTCTGCAACTGTAACTCGAAATTGTCCAAACGAACGTAGTGTCGAAATCGTTATCAATATGCTCAAACACAAATGAAGTGGATTAGGGTGTCGTTAAAATCTGTTTTTAATCTGATACTGAATTACAATTAGGGTGCGAATAAGAAGGACAAGCAATGTCGAACTTTGACGTAGCACGTATACCTGTAGAAGTATTCTGAGATATAAGCTGAGAAAGGGTACTTCGTTTTAAATTGTCGGCACCGTCAAAATAGCTTTCAGACGGAATTTGAAACAAATGCATGGTGCCATTATCACTTAATGCCGACAATAATGTATTCGTACTGTTGAAAGACAAGCTAAAAACGAATAGTGCTTCAAGAATACACTAAATAATAGTAAAGAATAAATCATTTTCATGAAAGAAACTTAATATTAATGTTTGAGAAAAATTTACAACAAACATATCGGTTTATTAGAAACGACATTTCTCTAAATTAACAAATTCCTTGATTCATTATATTTGATGCATAACTTTCTGAGACTGTAACTCGAAATTGTCCAAACGAACGTAGTGTCGAAATCGTTATTAATATGCTCAAACACAAATGAAGTGGTTTCGGGTGTCGTTATACTTTCTGCAACTGTAACTCGAAATTGTCCAAACGAACGTAGTGTCGAAATCCTTATTAATATGCTCAAACACAAATGAAGTGGATTAGGGTGTCGTTAAAATCTGTTTTTAGATTACAGTTTGATAATTAGCTAATGTTAAATGTTTATTAGATACAGTTCTAGGATTGCATTATACTTTCTGCAACTGTATCTCGAAATTGTCCAAACGAACGTAGTGTCGAAATCGTTATCAATATGCTCAAACACAAATGAAGTGGATTAGGGTGTCGTTAAAATCTGTTTTTAATCTGATACTGAATTACAATTAGGGTGCGAATAAGAAGGACAAGCAATGTCGAACTTTGACGTAGCACGTATACCTGTAGAAGTATTCTGAGATATAAGCTGAGAAAGGGTACTTCGTTTTAAATTGTCGGCACCGTCAAAATAGCTTTCAGACGGAATTTGAAACAAATGCATGGTGCCATTATCACTTAATGTATTTGACTGTATCACTTAACTGCATCACTTAGATACAGTTCTAGGATTGCATTATACTTTCTGCAATTGTAACTCGATTATAAGTAGTATCCTCATCTCCAATATATCACAAAATACTTAAGGCTAAGATTAATAATGTCTCACTTGAGCTCACTTTATTAATTTAGAGATAGGGATCATGTAATTCATTATGCAAATAAGTCTTTATCAAATGTCTTTTTTTTAATTTTCTATGGAATACAGTTGCTACCTGTAGATTAAAGCCGGGTCCATTCCTCTTCGAAATCTACAGACACGTTGCATATTGTCTGTTCTCCAAAGATTGATTAATTCACCCTACAGAATAAGAATATTTGATAGAAAGAGCAAATTCTCAATGAATTTAGTAACCTTCGTCGATGCAGTGGCTAAATAAGTTCCATCACCATTAAACAAAATGCACGCTAGTGGATGTTCATGTGCTCTAAATGTGCGTGTACGCGTAACTTTGGAAGTCGGTAAAGCAATTTGCTAAATAAAAATTAAATAATGTTTGTTGCATTAACTTGTAAATTGGAATTTAAAAAAATCAAGAAATGTTAATGAGATTATATTTTAAATATAATCAGCGACAATGGTTCTAGTAACAATAAAAATAATTACCACAGCGTGAAGCCCACCGAGCGAATTTTCTGCATACGGAAATGCAGCTAAGATCACTGAACCGGAGGTGGTCGGTGTAAATGCCAGAATTCCTAGAAAATAATTGTTTCATTGCAAAGAATGATCAAAATACCTAACGGATTCTTAGAAGGAATTGTGACTACTTCCTCAAACTGTGGGACAGTTAAGAAGCGAATTTCCTTTTCAGAAGCGATGGCACATCTTTATAAATATTGAATACGGCACACAATTGATACGAAAGTAGAGAAAATAAATATCAAATTTAATTTTAATTAAATTAATTACACAGACTCAAAGTATAAAAACAGTATAAAGACTTCAAGTATTAAGTATTTAAATTTTTCTCATACGGTTATTCTGGTTTAGTAAAGATGATTGTACTATTATGAACGAGAACATTAAAACAAATGATAATTTTTATATTGTAAATATAAGATTATTATTTAAGATTTATCAAATCTTAAATTAGATAATTTCGAAATTATCTAAATGTTTTAAATTAATTTTCCAATTATTAAAATTAAATTTACAAAATTGAAATTTATTCATACCTCGATCATAAATTATTGCTATTTTTAAAAACAATGGAGTCTGCTTACACAATGATTTTAAATAGTTTAACAAATAATAAAATATATAAATATCAATAAAACATTTAATATCTAACTGGAAGTTTATAAACGTTAATTATTAACGAAGTATCGAAATAGTAACATTTAACATAAAGTCACAACGCAAACATATAAAAACGTATTGCCTTATTAATAATAATTAATTAATTATCAATTAATAGAAATAAAACATTATTTAAACATCTTAATAACCAAAGATAATTGCAATTATTAAACTTTTTAAGTAAATACGTTGAAAACAATTTAAAACCTTACATATCCATGCGCATTCGAATTGCCAAAACTGGACAATCTCCAACATATTCAGCCATCAGGTCATCTCTAGCACAATTCCAAAACCATACTAAAATTCTTTTATTAATTACATTTGCATAAATATATGTATCTGATATGACATTTAAAAGTATACCATATACTTATAAAAACAACAGAAATAATATAAAAATAATAAAAAAATACTTATAAATATGATGAGTAAAATCCGTATTATAGGGAGTAAATATCTTTAAATACGTATTTAAAGACATTTTTAAATTCAAAGATCAAATACAGTAATTCCATTAACTGTTGAGTTATTTACGCGTAAAGGAAGTACTCGTCATTGTCTAATAAAATACTGAATTAAAGTTGATCGCCTAAGCTAAATGCCGCAGTTGATTGCTCTTAAATTCTCTTTCGCGGTTTTCTTATGATAGATCGCGATTCAGAAAGCGTCATCTTGATGCAGTTCAAATGATATTTTAAACATATTTGTACGTGGTCAATGTGATTCGTATGTAGGGATTAATGTTTCGGTTTTTGCAAAACTTGTTCTAATGCCTGATTATGGTGACAGTGGTCACCACTGGTGAGGTTTCATTAATTTGAAAGAATTATGCTACAATTTTTACTAATGGGAAAAATGACTAAAACCTGTAATGCTTTTAAAACTTCGTCGTGAAACTTATGTAAACTATAATTTTTTGATTCTGATTAATTAATTCATAATTTATTATTCCGATTAATATTTATAATTATTGAATATTTAAAAAATTATAATGTCAACAATACGAGCTAATTAAAACATTAATATGTTCTAATAGCCTATTAATAGCCTATGCATTTGTAATAGCATATAATTTGTTAATTAATTTGTATTAATTTGTAATTAGTCTATTACAATAGCCAAACAAAAACTAAAAGTTATGATTAAAAGTTCTGATTGATTATTAAACTGATTACAACTGAATAATCCTTTATAATGGTGCCCACGTGCCACCGAAATATTGGATCAAAATTGTCTCTTCGCCCTATTTACACTCTAAAAATAAAATAACTTTATGCAGATACAATGAATTAACGAAACAACTGATTTATGTAGGAAGTAACAAGACAAGTATCATAGACAATGAGTCATGAGATACAAAGATTTAAAATTCGAATTTCGCTATTAATATTCTGATATTTTGAAGGTAAAAATCAAAAAAGTCAATAAATCGCCAATACTTAATTACTTTTCATAAAACTGTGCAACAAATATTGCAAAATCACGGGCTAATAAAAAGAAAAAAGTTTAATTTTAAACAAGTAAACATTTGTTTCGCATGTATGAAAATCGATTTAAAATATATGTATTTGGGACATACAATAGGTTGAAATAAATGTTTGAAACTTTAAACTAAAAGGTTTGTCTCAAATTCTTCATCATGACGATGTTAAAATAATAAATATATTGTAGCTTTGAAATAAATGGCTTTTTGCTCGATTGATAAGAGCTATTGGTTTGTCTTAAAAGAACATTTCTTCACAATTCAATAATTTTTAATTAAAATTGAATATAAAATTTGAAGGCGCTTTTCTTAATTAAATATTTCTTCTCGTAAAAATCATATAATTTTAATTAGGCCATAAATATTATATTCAAATTTTCTCCCATTGAAATTCAGCATCGAGTCATTAGAGTTTTAACGGTTGCTTTCAATTTTACCTCTGTTATCGGCAGACCGCGGGTGAGATGATATTGATGCTGGAATTACTGCCATCATATTGCTTCGATCCAGCATCTCAGCTTTAAAAATAGGATGCTGTTTTTCGTCAGGGCGTTCCTTGGCGAAATCAGCAGGAGCTAAATTATAGTTATTGCATTGCCATAATAACTATTTTATCTTACTGATTTTATATTGTGTTTTGAACGGATCTGTATTATTTAAGTACACTGTGTCATTTACAACGGCAACAAACATATCTTAAAATACAAGAGCGTTTCGTGTCAATTCATTCTGAAAATCATTAGTTTGTCTTTTTTATATTAATTTTATATTAATT